>JARQWA010000074.1:0-132930 GCA_030294605.1 Ambrosiella beaveri
TACCTACCGGCTTCTATAACCACGAGACATCGGTCGGCAAGCTAAACAAAGCCTTGTATGTCCTAAAACAGTCTCTGAGACTGTGATACCAATATCTGAAGAAAACACTGACGCAAAATTTGGGTTCCGATCATTACCGAATGACGAAGGCATATTTATAATACCAAGACCTCTGACAATCATAGTAACCTCAAGAGGATTACCAGCTACCCAAATAAGAGGGGTTCGGAGGATGTTGTAATGGTTAAACAATGGTCCTAACACCTCCATATTACAGCTTGTCTTGTATGAACACAACAAAACGTGAAGGATGTAATTTTCGTGTCATTTAGTCAGTCATGTGTAATTGTTTCTCACCAATAAGAAAAAAAGGCAATTCACGGCCTGGCCCATGTATTTTGATCTATATACCTCTAAGTAAATGATTTTACCTCACCTTCCTTTAGCTTGTTATCCGCCACCAGTGAGGAAACTTGATCTGCCCAAAAAGCCTTTATCTCGTCGGCAACTTTGATACCTGAAAGCTTGCTTGCAAGCTCAGCAATACCATCAACATCCAGCTTGCTCTGGACCAACTCAACATCACCAAGAATAGCGTCGATGATTACAGCACTGGGTTCGCCCTCGACGAAGTAGTTAGCATCCTTGACAGAGCCCTTGAGAACACGCTTGTTCTTCTTGGCAGCATTCTTTGCAGCCTCCTTTGACTTCTTTGAAGCCTCACGAGTGGCCTTAGCAGCCTCTTCGGCTTCCTTGGCAGCAGCGGCTTCGGCAAGCTTTTTGGCTTCAGCCTCCTCCTTTGCACGCCGCTCGGCAGCCTCTTTCTCAAGACGCTTCTTGTTCTTAGCAGCATTGGCTTCCTTGCGGAAACGCTTGATACGCTCGTCGTTAGCGGAGCACTCATCTAGAAGCTTACGAAGACGGGCATTATCCTCAGCCTTTCTCTTCTTGCGAGCGTTAATGTTCTTGCGCTCCGTATGACGCTTCTGGTCACGGTTCTCAGTATCATCAGGGACATCCTCGTCTAGATACTCAAATGATCTCCAGCTGTCGAAGTTATAGAAAAAGTTATAGAACTCATCAACTTCTTCCTTCGTGGAATCTTCAGTGCCGAATGATGGGACAGGCTGGACTTTGGAAAAGCGACCCTCAGCCTTGAATACCTTACCCCACAACTTGTAAAAGCTGCCAGAGGCAAGCTGTTTCTTGGTGGGAGGCTCAACATCAGCGGTCTCATCAACGGAGTCAAACTGGCGTCGCTTGGTCGGGTCAAGAAGAACTTCAGTAGCTTTCTGGATGCACTTGAAAAAGTTATCATCATCAGCACCACCGGCAGCAGCCTTCTTGTCAGGGTGGTGGCGAAGAACCTTCTTGCGGTGCGCACGCTTGATCTGGTCCTCAGTGGCTTTCCAACGGTACTTGGAAAGACCTAGAACAGCATAATGGTCCTGAGTCTAGATTATACAAATGCCATTAGTCCAAAATGATCAATGTATCTCATGTATCTCATTCCATTATAAATTACCTTCCAATCCTTGGCCTCGCGCTGGAGCAGCATAGGATCTTCCTCTTCGGAGATGTCGCCGTCATCCTCATCCTCAACCTTCTTGGCTTTCTCTTGCGCCTGGAGACGGTCATCCTCGGAGAAAGTGCGCTTATGACGAGCACGGCGGGCATGAGCCAGAAATTGGGGACCAACCGGCTCGATGGTACGGGAGGTGCCGGCAGTTAACTTGCCCACAGCATTGAAGTCCTTGTCAGCGGACCATCCGGCAGGAAGTGGAAGGGCAGAACACCCAATAACAGTAACAGACGCCATTTTGAAATAGCCAGTTTTTGATGGAGAACGACGTAATGAGAAATGTACGTACAGAACCCAGAAGGTTGGTAGAAATCAAAAGTGGGGTAGTTGAAATGTTTTTTTTTTGGATGTGGATATCCATAGTGGGGCGCGGGGTGGTACAAGATGGCATCAATCCTGGTACCTGGTATCTTATGCCGACGTAATGTCAAAGTCACGAGATTCTATACGATTGATCATCTTGGTCAATTATGAAAGATATCAAGGATAGCAATGGCCAAACAAAAACCTGTATTTCAGAGTGAACTTCTCTAATCAATGACTTCAGCCTATTCGCCATTCAATGCTTCGTACTGCGGCTTATCGGCACCCGGAGGAGCTACAATGGAATCATTACCTTGTCCTTCCAAAACTTGATTCTTGGATATCGACCCAACTGATCGCAATACTCCTGTGTCTCTAACAACCATCCTGCGTCCATCACGAAGCATCTCTGCACGTTTCTCCTTATCCATAACTCCGACAGCCTTTGGGGTACCCCATCGTACTCGCAATGGACATCCCGATATAACAGCCTTTCCCTGACAAGATGCTGCCGCTGCTTCAGCCGCTGTCCGAGTTTCGTAATTGATGAATGCACAGTGCGTCATGTGAGAACACACCAAACTTTTAATTTTTCCAAAAACCTTGAAGAAGTCACGGATTTTATACTCTGGAAGATCATCTTCAATACCTGTGATGAATAAAGACATAATCTTCGTATCTGTCGGGGGAATCCAATCGTTGGGACCTGGAGGCGGTAGATTGGCACTGGGCTTTCCTTTACGTGATGGACCTACTCCAACGGCCTGGGAAGCTTTAGAATCCCGAGTTCGTACTGGGCCGGGCCCTCCTACGCCAGCGCCAATAGCTGCATTTCCGCGGGAAGAGGCAGCATTCTGGGATGCTGGATTGTAATTGACCTCATGGAAAGACTTGTTATACGCTTTGCTGCTCGCTAAAGCACGTAATAATTCAATACTTTTCTCGTTTTGTTTACTGTATTCTTCAACGCCTGCATTGCCTTCCTCAATGGCTCTCTCGTTGTTTTGGGCAAAGTATTCCCTATTGATGTCAGACGAAGGACCAGGAGCGACCATTTTGAGCGCAGCATCACGAACGACAATGGGCAAACCAAATGACAAGTCAAGCATACAACACTGACAACAGTTCTTTAGACGTGCGCACGTCAGACATATGTTGGTCCTTTTCTTGCGACCTTGAGCTCGATCAACGCTAAAAGAAAAGACGGTGAACGGTCTCGTGCAAAGCTTACACTCTGCTCCATAGTCTTCTTTTAACATTTTGACATAGGGGTTTCCACCTAGACATGTCTCGCAAACAGATGGGAAATCAGTTGTTTCCCATCCGGCGCGATTGAGGTCCTGCTTGATTTGAGGTGGCATATTGTCGCGGATAACGCAGATGCAACGTGAATTTCGACAAAAACAGGAATATTCTTCAAGAAATTGATGATCAGGACAGTGTAAGTGGAAGCGCGTTATGGGGGACTGGACTGTAGGCTGAACAATATGATGCAAAGAGAAAAAAAGTTGACGGATCTCGGATCTCGTCTGCACAAGTCGAATCTATTTCATTACAAAAGCAAAGCAACCCGTCACAAACTTATTTGGCATAAGTTTCTGCCGCGTGTCACCACTTTATTAAATTTCTATCCTTGCACATAAAAAAACAGAATCTATAGGTCGGCGAGAAAGTCGTAACACTTACTGCTCATTATGGTCTACAACATTACAAACAAAAAACATGACAAATCTTGAACTGGCAATTCTCAGAAATGAGTTTCTGATAGCCCCATAATCAAACATATTATATACTCAATCGCGTAATCGTACGCTCACCCATTAGTCGTCGTTCTTGCAATCAACTGGAACCGCATCCACCGCTACAGCATGCATCCTTCTTGGGGTTCTTTACACTATCATTATCGCCTCTCTCGATTTCCTCGTGGATGTTGAGCTCTGTATGAAAGTCAGCCAAAATGGGGTCTTGCATCCTTGTACATGAACTTACTGTAGATGTCATCGCCTTGGCTAAGCCCTTGGACAACATTCTGTCTCAGAATTAAAGCAATATCACGAGCATAATCGAGAGCCTTTAGGGTAGCAGGGTCTGATGGAGACAGAGATGTGTTTTCTTTGAAGCCTTGGCGAATTTTTTGACGAGCAGCAAGGAGCAGTTGGTCATCGCCTGCACGAATAAAATATACCTTAGCAATACTGTTGTCATTCTTATTTGATTGAAACTAACCTCGGAAAGCCACCCGTGTGGCACGTAATAAACTTCTGTAAACAGACTCGGCCATAGTGATTTTTCGGAAGGGAATTACAAATCTAGAAGAATTGAATATCAGACAACCAAGCAAGTATTGATGTACGATGTAATGAATTGAGGTATGGATCTATAATTTACCGATGATTCACCGCCATATTTCCATTCGTGTTCGGATCCACTATGTTAAATATTCAACTTTATGGACAAGTTAGGTAAATAAATCTTCTAATCCTCTATTATTTATTTACTTGTGCCCGCCCCATATTCTATAGTCCAGGATTGAGGGTGATTACTTGACAATCCGAATACGAATTATACAAAAAGAGAAGTCTATAATGTAAGACACACACAGCGTCTACGGCGGCAAGAAAAGTATAGACGTATTCGTATTAGTATCTTTAACTCAGCTACATAGTCAGTTTCTTTTTTTGTATTTGAAGCAGCTTCCTACTAGACGAATTCGAATATGAATCTAGATGTTGTTACAACATATAAGATATCTATACATCTACGTACAAAGTTGACAAAGTGGATACCTGACAATGATACAAATCCGGACAAGACCACCAACATCACGCCTAGATATCTACTGAAGAGTGACATTTGTGATTTGTTTGTTACTAGTTCTATCATTCGAAAACAAGCAGTTTGGTGTCACAAGTTTTTCGTACATAAGATTGGACACTGTATATAGTTTCTTGGTCTTCAGGTTGCCATGTATAGAGACAAAGGAATCACCAAATGGCATCAGCAGTGTAACTTGTTGATTGGATAACGTTCAGATGAATGATGGGGCTGATCCTGAACTCAAAAGGGGAATTCAGGGGTACCACCTGCATATGAAAGCACATGTCCACACCACATGTCAATACAGCAAGCTGTACAAGGTCAAAAAGTCCAATATATATATATCTATATATATAGCATCTTTTTATATATTTACCGTGTCGGCGCGACACAGGACACGATGTTGAAGCCAGCACCAGCAAATGTAGGAAGATTCAAACTGGTATGCTCGTGGGTTCAATTACAGATGCGTCACCAAAGTGCAGCATTGGTGGCAGGGTCTTCCATTCTATAGGTAACTGCACCCCACAACAGAAAGATGCACCTTGCTCCTGGGTTGTCCCAAAAATCCACCCCCTACACCCATACTTGCATATAAATACCAGCAGACATCCCACCTCTGTCGAGATATCTGCCCCGGCACTTTCCTGTTCCTCCCGACTTTCATACCTACTCTTTTCCTATCTCCATCATGTCTTCCACTGTTCTCGAGCGTGAGGATCGTACTCGTGATGCCGCCTTTAACAAGGCCCTTCACGGATCCAGCTCTGAATCCAAGGGTGGTTTCTCTGCTATTTTGAAAAAGGATCACAACGCTCAACAGGCCGCTGTTGATGAGTACTTCAAGCATTGGGACAACAAGGCAGCCAAGGACGAGACAGCTGAGATTCGTGCTGTAAGTTGGTTTTGTCTTTGAAACAAACATGTGGTTGATTGAATATAAATCTAACTTTATCTCCAGGCTCGCACCGCTGAATACGCTACCCTTACCCGCCACTACTACAACTTGGCGACCGATCTGTACGAATATGGCTGGGGGCAGTCTTTCCATTTCTGCCGTTTCGCTTACGGTGAACCCTTCTGTCAGGCCATTGCTCGCCACGAGCATTACCTTGCTCATCGTATCGGTATTAAGGAAGGTATGAAAGTTCTGGATGTGGGCTGTGGTGTTGGTGGTCCAGCTCGTGAAATCGCCAAATTCACTGGCTGCCATATCACTGGTCTTAACAATAATGATTATCAAATTGAGCGTGCCACTCGCTACGCTGCCAAAGAAGGCCTCTCGGATCAGCTAGAGTTTGTCAAGGGTGATTTCATGGTAAGTCCGAGTCAATATTCCTAAACATGGATTAGTTTCTGATGTGAAATAGCAAATGTCTTTCCTGGAGAATTCTTTCGATGCCGTTTATGCCATCGAAGCGACCTGTCATGCTCCCACTTTGGAGGGTATCTACAGCCAAATCTACCGTGTCTTGAAGCCTGGTGGTGTTTTCGGTGTCTACGAGTGGCTCATGACCGATCAATATGACAATGATAACCTTCACCACCGTGAAGTTCGTCTTGGCATTGAACTCGGTGACGGTATTTCCAACATGTGCAAGATTTCTGAAGGTATCGCTGCCATGAAAGCTGCTGGCTTCGAACTGCTGCATCATGAGGATCTTGCCGAGCGTGATGATCCTTTCCCTTGGTACTGGCCACTTTCTGGCGAGCTCAAGTACATCCAGTCCATTGGTGATATCTTCACTATCGTGCGTATGACCAAAGTGGGCCGTACTATCATGCACAAGCTTACCGGTGTCCTTGAGATGCTGCATATCGCCCCTCCTGGTACCATGAAGACTGCTGATTCATTGGCTGTTGCCGGTGATTGCCTGGTCTCTGGTGCTCGTGAGCATCTCTTCACTCCGATGTACCTCATGGTTGGCAAGAAGCCCGAGTAAAGATTTCACATTGTTGGTATATAGGCATGCCAGATGTCATGATGTAGAGGTCTCTTCAAATCGCCGTATGTTTCTAATGACGGAATGTATTGGTTTCCATCTTAAAATGCGAACATCACATTGGTGTTCTGAGGCACAATAGGTTTTCGTTTATCAGCGGAATTGCTCCCAGATTGGCTTCGGTTCTTTTCTTTTCATATTCCCATCTCAAGATACATACTTTTCTTGTTAGTTCCTAATACCTCTATACTAAACATACTCCCGCAATGCACCGAAGGCTGCTACAACGTCAAGAATCCAACCATACCAAAAACAAATATATTTTCCGCCGTACGCATTCAGGTTTTCCTTTTCTCTTCCATCGTGCAAACCTTTTGTTCCCTTAAAATTCAACATTATTTTTAACTCCCCTTGCATCTCTGTCTGTGATGACGAGGATCCACTTCCCCATCGTCGCATAGTTCCTAGTTAATAGGCAAATACTCGACATGATTTAGTGATTTATGGTCGCTGTATCTGCTTTTAACGTAGTGCTCTTTTGAAAAAGATATACAAAGCTCTATGAGATATTGCGAATGTTCACGTAATCCGTAAAGAATACTACATAAAAAAGCGATTGGGGAATTCGCTGATGGCATTGCGATTACAGATGAATGTATGGAATGAAAATATCACTGAGGCTTTCCTCTCTTAGGTTGCTACTTCTGGCTGAACATCAGATGACGCGTTGTCCTTTTTGGTGTTGAGCAGCTTTTGAATGATTTCTTCACCTTCATCTTGTCCGTTGCTGGCTCCACAAGTACCGCATTTCCAGATACCGATCTCTGCTAAGGACTTTACACCAGGTGGTGCCTGTCCATTTACAACCCTACACTTTTGGCATATCAAGACAATCCTGTTCTTAGGGTCCTTTTCATCCTCTCCAAGTAACAGGTCCAAGATCCGATCATACCAATAATTTTCAGAGATACTCAGGGTCGATTCGGTTCTCTGATGGCCAGATAGACGAGGTGGCACATAAGGTAATTGGCCCGGTTGAAAGGCGTTGGGCGCGAATTCTTCTGACGGTTCCATGGCTCGTGGCTCGTGGGAGGGTCTTGGAGATTCATTCTGCGGGGGCTGCGAGTGTGGGTGTTGTTGGATATTCGCTGTTGCGGGTGGGGGGATTCCTGTCCGACGGATGACTTGATTCTGGGAATTGTGAGGCTCTGGCTTGGAGAGAGTGTTGCTAGACCCAACTGTCTGAGGTAGCTTTTCCGTGGAGCCTGTGACTCCACCATATTTTTCAATGAGCTTGAGAGTGCTATTGTACTTGGTGGCATCTTTAAGTTTCTGGATGGTCTTTTCCCGTTCGGATTGGAGCTCTTTGAGGCATGTTGAGAGAGATTCAATGCGATAATCGTAAAAGGTTGAAATCATCCGGCGTATCAGGTAAATTCTGCACAGATATCATCATACGTCAGCGGTGTACACCATCAGCCATGGATAATGTTAGTTACTTACAGAACTGGGGCTCCAGAAACACCAGTCCATTCCATCGAACCCATTTTCCGAGATCCAACAACTAGAAAGGCCACAATAACATAGACCAGATAAGCAAATGTGAGATACAACACTGTCAGGACCTTAAGTTTGCGAGCACGAGTTCTGGTACTATCAAGAGCAACCTGTGTTTTGGCAATCTTGTCAGAAAGTGTAGACAAGACCTTTTCAAACTCCGATGTGGAGGAATTTCCGCTCTAGTTATAATTGAATTAGTTTAACTATAAATGGCAATGTCAATTAACATGACAATTCTTTGGATGACATACTGTCCATGGCCAGAAGGACACCATTTTCGCTGACCATACAACAAGAAATGCGATGTCAAATAATGTAAGGACACCTCGTCGGGGAGGGGGGGCAAATGTTATGCGTAGATGTAGATATATACTATTCGATTTAACCGAGATGGATTGTGATGTCTAATCGCGAACAAGCCATGTACAGCGCATATCGCGTGGACTGTGTGTCACTATTGGCGGACGCATGGGGCATAAGACTCCACACTCCAGCAGCGGATGATGAGGTCATGGGTATAGCTCCACGCGATTCAGATGTGGGTATATAATTGGCAGAGTCCAAGTAAAGCTAGGCTTTTTTTTAAAAAAAAAATTGATGTTTTTTTCGTTAAATGTCTGAAATATAAACATGTCATAATTTACGATTTACTCACTTACCACACAATTTTTCTTAAATGATTGAATCTCCAAGTATCGGATGCCAAGTAGTAGGGTAAGGGTTATTTTCACATGGCCATTGAAGAATATAATAGCCATTTACATGCGTGAGTGCTATTTATAAAGATTGGAATATAATGCCATAGGTGTTCCATCAGTTTGATCATTTCATCGAAAAGATCTTGATGTTCATACTTCTTATGCCACAGTCCGTCGGTGAAACTCCATCAAAAATCCATCACCATCCGCCCCGGTTCCTGGTACCTCGATTGGTGTGGGCTGAACCCTGTACTATTCAACATTGAAACTCCCGCGACAAGCAACCAGACTGGACTAGCTTATTCTGCCGCAAAAGTTGTCACTGCCTGCCGACAAACCGACATAATCATCAATATATCACATAATTGACGGTGTTCGTTACCGCCAGTATTCACCATCCTGTTATTTTGTATCATATTTTGTGCGGATGGCTACTGGTGCTCATCCTCTTAAACAAGATGTTCCAGGTTAGTGCACCATGATGCCATTGAGTATATCTTGAGTTACAAACAATTACTGATGCGATGCCCAGAGACTGAAAGGCGCCATCGACCGAACAATTGCCGAAGAACAAGCTCGTCTCAAAAATTTTAGCGAACAATCTTCCGCGGGATCAGCTAATACCGGCTTTGCCCTACCCCGTCATTCAACGTCCACGACCACTGACAAGCTTTCTTCGTCCCCGAATCGCCGCTCGCAACAGAGTTCGAGTGACGACGCATCACAACCAGAAAATTCCTCGAATCCAGACCCTGCAGTGTTCGAAAAAGCTTTCAAAATGGCAGAACATCTTGATCTTCTGACAGAACAACCCCCAACCACACCTGAATCTGGACAGCAAGAGAAGGTTTCTGGGAATAACACAGGTAGCGACAAAGGTATTGACAATAAAGCTACGACACCGAAGTCAACACCCGCTTCCATAACGAGTGAACTCCCAATAGAGGTCAGATCCAGACTGCGTAAGCTTGAAAAGATAGAGGGAGCTTATCCAGGTACGACTTGAGCTTGTAAAACCCGGACATGACTACATGTTTATTCTGACGATATTTATATAGAACTTCTGCGCTCGTACAGAATTGCACACGGCCGTGCTTTGTCAATCGAGCCTTTCGAAAGAGTTTTGAAAGAGCATACGCCCTTGACGTCTATCCGTGATCCTGATGCTCTAGTCGAGTATCTCAACCAACTTAACCTGAAAGGAGAAATGGTTATGGATGAACTCAAACGGGTGTCTAATGAGAAGGCATCACTGGAAAAACACCAGGCTTCCCAAGAGTCAGAATTAAAGGCTGCCCAGGATGAGATCAACAGGTTGAGGAGTGCTCAGTCCGATTTACTTACCGCAAGGCCAGAGCAACCAGTACAGCAACGGAAGTCTGCAGAATCCTTCTCTTTCGACTCAGAGGTCCAAAATCAGGGTTCTGCACCGGAAGCCATTGATGTGGTCCACAAAGCAAACCTCAAAATTCAGGAATATAGGGATAAGATATCCACTTTGGAGACAGAGTTGGCTCAAGCCAAAATCACTCATTCGACCGCAATTTCGAAGTTAGAAGAGGAACTCACCTACACCCGAGATGAGATCGCTCGAAAGGAAGCACAGTTGGCTCAATCGTCACTAGACGCTAGTGCTGGCAAACAAGAGATCAAAACAATGAATGAAATTCTCACTAATACCCGTGACTCTTACATGAAGGAAAAGGAAGAGATTACCACGGAATTGTCAAACTCTCAAAAGACCTGCCAAAAACTCCAAGATCAACTTCAGACGATGACTAAAGCATCCGAATCTCTCAAGACCTCTATGGAGGATCTTGAATCTACAGTAACCAGTCTCACTCTGGCGAAGAAGGTTGACGAGGCCCGGATATTGGAGTTCACAGTCAAGCTGGGTACGTCTCAAGATGGGGCATCATATGTTTCTGAGGCTTTACAAACTGCTACAATTCCCACGTCTACCTCAGTCTCTGGATCTGCGGGCACCAACGAAGGAGGCAACAAGAAAAAGAAGGGTGGTGCTGGCAACCAACATACAACTGACGCAAATCTTGCCCCTCCAGCTTCCGGTAGTACATCGCCGGCAGTTTCACGTTCTGTAACACCAGCACTTCCATCTGCGTCATCCGTACTCGAAGCCGAGGTCACCCGTCTGGAAGCTGAACTTGCTAGCAAAGAGAATCAGATTAAGCGATTGACAAAGCACTACAAGGACACCGAAACCTTGCTAGAAGAGATTGAAACACTACGAGACGAGCTTCTTGAAATTGGTCAGGAGCATGTGGTCTCCAAGGCTAAGATCAAAGATCTCACTATTGAAAAGAATGTGCTAGAAGAGAAGATCAGAGCCCTGGAAGAGGCTGCTGCACTCACCAACGCGGCTCAAAAAGATCTCGAAAATCTTCAGAAAGAACACAATGATCTCAAGACTAGCACTGAATCCCTCAAGTCTGATCTTGCTGCTACGGAAGCTTTGGCACAGACCAGATTCCGGGACTTATCTGAGCTTCGTGAGATCTTACAACGTACTCAACCTGAGCTCAAGTCATTGAGACAAGATGCCGAAGCTTTGATGGCCACTCGCCAGGAATTAGCGGCTAAGACAACCGAGATCAGAGACCTGGAAAGACATGAGAAAGAAATAAAATCAGAGCTTAACCGTACTCAACGCATCAGTGCTGATCGTGAAGCTGAGATCAAGACCCTGAGAGAAAAGTTGGCTGCCGAAGAGAGATCTCGTTTGAAACACGAGGATGCCCAAAGACTGGCTGGACGTGATATGCGCAAAGCTCAGGCTGAGAAAATCGAGATTGCAGCGCGCGAGGAGAAGGCCAATCGGGAGCTACAAAAAGTTCAGGAGGAACTCCATAAACTCCGGCCAGTCATACAAGAACTTGAGGACAAACATGAGAAACTGGAACGTGAGCGTAATGCTTTCAAAGAAGATGCAACCCTAAAGGATCAACAACATCACAATCTCCGGAGTCTGGTTAGTAGCATGCGTGAAGAGACAAGCGAACTTCGAGTGCAACTCCGTGAGGCACAATCTCAAGCTGACGCAGTCAGCGAGGAGTTGATTGAAGTTCAGAGGTTACTGGGAGAACGTACCCGTGAAGCCGAAACTATGCGTCGCCTGTTGGCTGATGTAGATGAGAGGGCTGATACCAAGGCCCGTGAGCTTCGTACCCAGTTGGAGTTAGTGCAAGAGGAACGAGATCGGATGGAAGATGAGTCTAGTGCGTTGGCTCGTCGGAAAACGCGCGAAATCGAAGAACTCAAATCCAAGCTCCGAGAGGCAGACAAGGAGACTAAAAAATTGGTCGCAGAAAAAGGAGAATTAGAGTCTCGTGAGAATGATCTGCGCCGTCTTCAAGATGAACTGGAATCTCAGGACTCCGATCTGACCAAGGAACTGGACGAGACTCGGCTGGCTGTTAGTGATCTTCGCACGGCTCTTGAAGCTTCTGAAAAACAACTTCGTGATGTTGAATCACATAAAGATGATTTACGCTCTATGCTTGAGGACATGAAGCTGCGATACGAGGGTGCTCAACGGGATCTCAAAGCTGCGCAAGTTCGACTTGGTTCTTTGAATCATAGATCTTCTACGGAGTCCACTCGCTCCGCAAATGCTATTGCATCGACTGGTGGAGTGGACCTAATGTATATCAAAACTGTTTTGTTGCAGTTCCTAGAACAAAAGGAAGTTCGATTCCGTGTACAGCTTGTTCCAGTTCTAGGACGTTTGTTAAATTTCACCGAGTAAGCATCCATGCATAATAGGAAGAGTAACAACTCAACTAACAATCAAATAGTGCTGATACCAAGAAATGGATAGAGGTTGTGCAGAACATGGGGTCCAGATGAGGGCACATGATTTACATATGTGTGGTGTGGCTTTAATGTATACTAATAATTGTATTTTTTGTAAACATAGAAGTGAGTTGACACGTGTCTACGGATTATCCAGTTTCGGACAACTTGTAAATGAGAGGAAAATCTAGAAGTCTTTCTAAACTGAAAAAAGGCCACCTATCAAACATCCATATAATTGAAGTCATGGTCAACAACTACAACTACATATGGACTCTCGGCAAAGTGCGACATAGCCCCGAAAGACCCGCTTTTATTTCGGCATGGCAGGCGTCACAGGACCCACTTAAAGAGATCCACATTAGACTACATGCATGCAATGGGTCCATGCAGACAATGCAAGCAGACAGACAGAAAGTTTCTCAGACATGCGACAATCAAAGTGTACGCAATTACAAAGGTATGTACCAGAAAGAGAGTGTCATCTTGAATACTATGGAACAAAGAGACGATAACAGAAAAAGAAAACGCGATTGAGATTAAGTGTATTCGAAATCAGAGCATACTAAATTAAAACCTGGAAGAAAGGACCGGGAACTGCGTGGCGACGAAGGGACTGGGACCGAGGAGAGCATATACTCAATATGCAATATAGAGATGTCGAATAACAACAGAACTGGATGTCGACTTGAGCGGCAATGCTGCATAGAGCATGACAGAGCTGGTGATGGAAGATTCATGAATACATGACTGGAATGTGAACCCCATTGGCAGTGGGGTATCAGGACAATTGATGTCGATATGTAACAGATCTGGGGTATAAAATAAAAAGGAAATCAATACACACACAAAAAAAAAAAAAAAGAAACCATGAGATATTGTGGATGAATGAGAAACCGATGTTAGATAGGAACATAGGTTATGGGCATGACAAAGCAAGAAGGAAAAAAAGCCCGAAGAAGGCGTGGGGTTCAGTATATCCAATGTTCTAAGTAGATTTCTGTACTGGAGACAGGTCAACTCTCCCTCGGTGCTGCTCGACCCAGGACTCAGCAAGCCAACCAACACCTTCATACGCAGTGTATAGGCGAGATGCCTTGTTGACATCAATGTGACAAGCTGTCTGAGCATCTGTTTTTCTAAAGATCTTGCCCCGTTCGAGGCAGTCAAGACGAGATAGAAACAAGCGCCGCTTGCTGGTCAGATATGTAGCGCAATCTAGACGAAGAGTGGAAGCAAGAATAATTTCCTGGGGATGAAGAAGGTGGATGTATGGATCATTGTCCAGGTTTATAGGATTGCCCTTCCAATCAGTCTTCAAAGTCCCCGAGTTGGGCTGATTGAGGGTAGAGACAGGAGGGCATATGTCCGTAAGATGTTCAAAGTTCTTGTCCTCTCGACTGGCAATGGCACCCCGTCTACCAGACTCTCGGCCAAAGCCTTCAAGGGTGAAAACACCAGAGCCCGCTACGCCGCGAGTGGCACCTGAAGTGATGGCTCTACGGGAACGGGGAGAGGCGGGAACCACGGGTTCGGCAAGAGAGACTGGTTCAGCAGATGCAGCAATAGCCACAGCATATGCAGCAGATGCCACAGTAGTTGATATGCCAGTAGAAGACGAAGCTGTGGAGTGCAATGAACGTGCTGCAGACTTGACGCCAGCGCCAGAAGTCAGAGATTGACGTTCACTTGATTTCTTTATGCGACCACCCAGGATACCCCCATGACCAGAAAAACGACCGACGGTATTACTGGGCTCAGAATGAGCGGCGACCGTGGGGTCATGATCTGTACGGTGTTTTATGGTAGAACTAATGCTATGCTTTTCAGACATAGCTTGAATCTCGCACTCTCTTTGGTAAGAGCCACGGGCTTCCATATACTGTTTCTGCTCAAGACGACGTTGTTTCAAGTAGTCAGGACAGTTGCGGCGGTACATGTCAATGTAACCACGGCCAACAAATTGCAGTGAAAACTTCCCCCCGTAGACTTGCGACTGTGTCTGGTACAGAGCATGCTGTTGAGACTCAGCGACCCTGTCAAGGCAGGCGTGGATGTCATTTCTGAGCTTGCGGGCCCGTTGACAGGGACTAGAAGGTTCTTCGCTGACGAAGAGCGGAGGAGAAAATGACGAGACTGAATCATCAGGAGTGACATCAAGCACCATAGAAGCTGGTGACAACAAGAGGTTGCGAGACGGGGAATAGACGGGATAGTTAGTCGTGGCCGGAGGTGGCGGGCTTAGGTGAGCATCAATGACCGCAGATGCCATGTGGGCATGGATGACAGGTGGGGAGACAAGCGACGAGTGCTTGCCATGAGCACGGGGATCCCGAGTTTCAGAGACATGGTGAGATATCTCAAATACAGAAGAGATGGGAACGGTATCGTGGGGTTTGAGTGGTTTGTAGTTGGACATATTTGTGGTTGACATGGAAGACAGTGCAAATACCATGATAGACAACAGTGTTGCCTGATGATAGAAAGATGAGAAAAGGATGTTCCCTTGTAGACTGCAGGTAAGGGCCAAGTGCGAGGCTGGCTAGCAATGGGAGCTGTGATGACAAAAGATCTATCGGGTTAAATGGGCAAGGAGTATTGGTCAGC
Source organism: Ambrosiella beaveri (assembly GCA_030294605.1). Lineage (NCBI taxonomy): Eukaryota > Fungi > Ascomycota > Sordariomycetes > Microascales > Ceratocystidaceae > Ambrosiella > Ambrosiella beaveri. The sequence goes on from JARQWA010000074.1 coordinate 15,324, forward strand.
AACAATGGTGTCAGAGCGTCGAAGAAGTCAAGTGACGGTAATCGAGATATGGATGGCAATGAGGGGGAGCCTTTAATCTGGCTATAGCGCTACGTGGGCAAGAGAGAGATCTAGTCTCTGCTCTGTTCACGAGAGCTTCGTGGATCAATTGAGGTCCACAGGGTTTTTATATCCAGCTTCAACAGATTGATGTTTGTTCTAAGCGAAAGGGCGAAACGAGATATCAATCAATCACGGGCAGAAGATTGAAGATATCGCAGCACCGATGCGGACAAGATTAATAACCAAAGAGTGAGGCCAATGATATATGACTGAGTGTGTACGCGGTTCAAGACACAGGAACAAAGTTCAAGAATCGGTACGAATGTCGTTGGTGAAGGCAAGTGTGTGGACTGCCGGATAAGATGATTGTTGTTTGTAAAAAAGAAGTCTGGGTAGTAATGATGACTAAAACGCGAATGACGACAATGAGCTGATTAATCACCAGTTGAGGGGAACGCTAAAAGAACAAGACAAGCGGAGCCGACGTTATGAGTCAAGTGACTGGGGATTGATTGAAATAAATATGGTGGCGATAGAGGGCGAAGAGATAGAAGAAACAGGGGCAAGTTATGCGATAAAAGAAATGCGAAACTACAGAAAGGAAAAGAGGAAGAGCAAAGAAAAAAAGGAATCAAAATCAAAATGTGAAATCGACGATAAATAAGAGGCGGTTAATAATATCTTCAAGAATGGATGCAAACAACTGCTGCTTTGAGCAGTGTAAGTCTCGAATAATTATGGAGCCCTTTGACTTTATAATTACTGTTTTGAGAAAAAAAATAGCGGAGCCGTCAGTATTTGATCCAATTGAAGTGGGAGAGCGGGTCCAAATGATGATATGTCAACATAAAATGATTCAAGAGGCAGCGAGATATTGTTATCATGGACAATTGCGAAGGAAAATGTGTATCAGATCGTTGAGGCGATACCAGCTTCTTCTTGTACGAGGACAAAAAAAAATGTTAAAAGAGAAGAGGGGAAAAAAGAGGTTCAGAGAACTGAACGCTTGCAGAAAGACATCAGAAAACAGAAGTGAGTCAAGAAAGACAGGGCGGAGTTACAGGCAGCAAAGCACAAGGAGATCGATACAGCCGAGCGTGAAGTGGTATTCAGTTCAAGCGCAAGAAGAAAGTACTGTGTACTTGGAGCAAGTATGTCTGACAGCAGCCACAGCCATGTACTTGTGCCGTGAGTTGTAAATATTGACACTGATGAGGCCGATAATAAATAAACGGGGGTAATAGGGGAACAGAAGTGGGAATGTACTCTAGGATAGAGGATAAATGATACTGGGCCGTGATAGATACTTACTGTTTGTCACAGCGGGAAGTGTGTAAACATAGTAGCCGATCAACGGCTAGACGTATATGAGGAAAGACAAGTAGGTGAAAGGGACGGTATTTATGTAGTATTTATGTACAAGAAACGATGAGCGCTAGTGACTCAGAAGATGAACAGTGACAACTGCTGATGATAGGTGATGATGTACTCCCAGGCACAGCAACACTAAGTGTTCTTTTTTGAAAGAAGAAGAAAAAAAAAACAATAGAAAATAGGAAGATGTATTTGTAACTCGATATGAGAGGGAAGGGATCTCTGACTTTATGAACAAACTCCAAACTTAAGGCCTCCTTCACAAGAGGAGGGAGCATGGTCAGACTCAACCAAAAAAAAAAAGAAACGACAGGCTTGCCCAAAACGGCCCTACCAATATCATGCGACAGAATCGGATGGCTCCTATGATTAACGCCGACGCTACTCTGCAGTTTTTACTGTTACCATGAACCCGAAGTGCATGTACCGAGGAGTGGCCATGGTCTGCGGGAGTGCATATAATGTTTCTTGTGTGTGTATATCTATGTTTGTTTGGGATGAATGAAACACTTGGGGGGCCATGATGCACTTGGTCTTAGTTAATATGCCCTTCCCTAACAGTCGGCTGGCTGATAATGGGAGAGGAAGAAAAAGGATGGTGTTGTGTTGTGCTGTGATGGGAAAACAGGGCTAACAATTTGACGTCAGAGGGTCATTTCTTGGGGTAACGTGTGTAGATACAGTGGGTGACACTGCTGAGAGAAAGAATGGACAACTAGCTTTCATTTGCACATGCGTGGAAGAAATGACCATATTTTGCTAATCACAATTGGACACACTTGTTCACATGTCACATCAAGGCAATCTGGCATGCTTTGCATAGATGTCGATATATATACAATTGATTGGTGCCAACAGATGCATGGCAACTCCTCTTCCAGATGAGAATGCTTGTTCATGCTTATACTCGCCATTGGAGACGCCTCAAAGATGAAAACACAGGATTGATGAGGTTTGATGCGATTTTGCTCTGAAATGTACCAAGACAAAGCTGGACCAAAAAGCTGATATAGCAAAACTACAGATATGGATATTGATTGAAGATTGCTGTTATCTGCGCCTTGGTATCTGATCCTAAGATTGAGCAAGTTTGCCATTCATCCCAGGATAATGCCATTTTGTTAATGTGCCTAACTCATATCAAATGTTTCTATTGACGTTATTGTCAGTATATCATGGGCATGAATGAATGATTGAATAAAAAAAATTAAGGCAATAGGAACGGCCAGCTACACTTTAGTGTTTATTTATTATGGAGTTGGATATGTTGACATGGCTTGATTGAGAGGGATAGCATACACCCACGAATTGGTCTATAAACAATAAAGATACAGATGTGGTAAATGTGGAGCCGGAAAAAGAATATACAAGCGCTCACACACTCGCAGCCTTGATGAACTCGAAACAAGAAAAAAAAAGAGAAAGCACTAACCCCTGCTAGAACTCGCCTCACAACCGGCGTGAATCTCCTCATCTTGACAGACCCTCAGACGATGGGAGTGAACGGTCATTGTAGGTACAATGTGCCGGGCCGATAGAAAACGACAACCCATATCCATACTTTGATGTAATCTGTTGTTATGAAGTTGTATGTGTGATGGATTCATTCGCAACTATATAACTGCTCTTATAATGAGATAGATATACGGCGACGGTGTATGTTCCAACCAGTGAGCGTCTAGTAGGACATGTTGAGTTACACCGCTTGAACTCTGCAGTTACGCTGAGTTGGGGTAAGAGAAAGAAAAAAAAAAACGTGGATGGATAGTCCCGAACAATCACACATGGAGATGGAGTTATCTTTTTTTTTTTTGAGTTTTCGGGGCATGTAAAAGATATGGCTCCCATGCGGGATTCTATGGCGTGTGGATGGTTTGGGATGTAGAATTGACTGAGAAAGATTCAGCGAGGCTGGCTGTTAAGAAGAGTCTCGCCAGTCCATGGCTATAATTTGCACAACTCTTGCATAAAACTAGCCCCTTGTCGATGACGGCTTACCCAGCATGGGTTGTTGTCTCCATTCAACACATCATTGTTGGAACCACACCCTCAAAGTACCACTATGTTGTGGCCACACCCTCCCGGCTGCAAAAGTGACTTGGTGCCCAGAGTCAAGTACCTATTGTGTTGTGTTTAGCAGAGCTCTATTTGCATCCTTGCTCCAAATACATGCCATCTCATACTGTGCTCGGTGAGGTCATGCTCGTGACATGAGCTGACTACACTTGAGTCAACTCACGAAGATTGAGGTTGATCACTTACAGAACACAAAAACTATGACTGACTAGTGATGTGAATACATGCATAAACCGGACCCATGGTAACTTGAAATAAGTTGCAGCTGATTTTTCACCATTAGGTAGTGATTGTTTGATAACCTGTAGTTGCATATATCAAATGATTATGACATGCGTTTATCCGTAATATGCATTTATCCACAACAACCTACCCACTGTGAACTGAGGTACTAACACTGAGTGATACAAGACTTGACAGCTCAGTCCGATCCAACATGTGCCAACAAAACCAAAACTCTACAACTCCCATGTAATGTTTTGGACATTGACGAATAATTGATAGCTGTAAATAGCATAGAAGTAATAAACGTAATTGGCGCTGTGATGTAAATATCTAATGTATTCGATATTTTTTTCTTGTGCCCTGGCGTCTCTTTCCTAGTGGCGGCTCAACATCCAATCGCAATCATGCAAATCTAGTCCTTTCCTCATCCTACTATAGTTTTTACTTTTTTTTTCTTTCCTCCTGATGTCTGTCTAACTTTGCCTCGCGAGTCATTGGTATCACCCTATTGTCCTTTAAAGCTTCTACCAAAAAAAATACTAAAAAAAATATCGAGTTGATATCTAATATCCTATACCTCAATTATCACAACCCTTTTTTTCTGTTCTATCTCTTATTGGCTCGAGACCTGCCAGGTTTAAATACACCACGACGACAGTTGACGTCAGCATTTGGCCCTCCCCGCGCCAATCCTCGATTTCGACACTCACGACTCAGTGAACTAACTTGGGGCTTGAACTCGGGTACTCAGAGTTTTCCCTTGTTCCATTATTACACTTTAAAGCTTGCCTTTTATCGATCACAAATATCCTTTCATTGCATCGTGACTACACTCATCACTAATCTTGTGTTTACATACATTGTACACAAGTAGAGTCCTATTCGGCACCCCACGTCATCTATCTACGGCTGTTATCTCACAATATTCGACATCCTCATACCTCATTTCGCATCTACAGTCGTCTAGAGGCACTAATTGCCAAGCCTATCAACCTATCCTAATAAACATTGCTACGACCGATCGCTACCAACGACACTTTCCTTTGACCCACCATGACCGACGTCGCAACGAAAACTACCACGATGCCGAACAACGCCGCCGTGCTTACATCATCATCAGGTGCTTCAGTTAGCTCTGCGCCTAATGTTACGGCATCTACCAACGGCTCGACTGCAGCTGCCGGGACTGTCAACGAAAACTCCGATTCCAATGAGGGGTTGAAAAAGCGCAAGAAAGACCTAAAGCCTATAATAACAACAGATCCAACTCCTGGGTATGTAGATTCTCAATTGCCGTTCTCTGTCTCTCAAACTGCCTTGCATTTCCGCTACACAACTTGCCCGAGTTTCCCTACGTTTTCCGGCGTCTTGGGACCGATTCTAGCCAGCATTTGACTTTGGTCTATATGGGCATGGTCCTATCTTTCTTGGCCTTCACTTTTGGTCCGAAATGATTGATTCAGTTGCGATGCGCTGTCATAAATATTCCTTTATTCTTCTTGTCTTCTGGATATGTCACAATTTTGGTTGGACTATTATATCGACGGACCTTTGGTTGCACAAAAGTTCTTCAGAAGCTCACTCTCGAATTTGATGGATGCCATCGTGAAGGCATGGTTGACTTGTCCATGTGCAGGTCATATTCCCTGGTCCCCACAGACTAATTGGCATCGCGGACATCCTAAAGTTGGGATTGAGAGGGGCGGGCCTCATTGGTTTGCCACGGTGCTCGCAGTTACATGCTGACCTGGGCACACATGCTATTGGATAGCACATCAGTGGATTACTTGTGTTGAATACGTGATCTAAGGTACTGGAAGCCCTCATGACACATGGTGTCATAAGCCATAAGGTCTCATTTTCATCACTTATCTACAGTTCTTAGTGAGAGTGGTATTCTGAATAACCAACCCGAAGAAGAAAAGAAAGAGATCTATATGCCCCTCTTTGCCCTCCCTCCATTTCCCCTCCTTTCGAAAACGTTCTGGGACACATGTGATGATTGACCCCTGGCAATCAGTCTGTCCACTTAAAAGTTACTCGGCAAGTTTTGTCTGGACGCAACATATCGGTCAAGCATGTTGTTCCACGCAATGTGTTTATTCGTTTATTTTTATTTTTATTTTTTTCTCTCAAACAAGAAAACCACACTATGCATCGGATGGTAGCAGTGTATTCATAGAGTTTAGTGCTCCAAGAGAAAAAGAAAAAAAAGCCTGATTGCCAGTCTTGTCAGAATAGCCCGCTGGCCAAGTACTATCAGGCTCTGCTAGAGATTCTGAAACGCCTTGTTGCCACATGCAGTCGAAGAATCCAAGCTACAATGCGGGATGGCCCGCTTTTGGTGTGTTGAATATATATATATATATATACATCTGGATGGGCCTGATGTATGTTATTGAGTCGGGGCATTCTTGAGGTTTCCAGTTCACGCAGCCCAAGCCGAGCCTGCTACTGAGTATGCAGGACAGCAAACTCAGTTTTGCAGGCAAAAATCTGGAAGTGGTTCTCCGTTTCGGGGCTTGCTTATGTGTCTTGACTTTGACTTTGCTGGCTATGATGTCGCTGCTGACTCCGTTTCGCATTGGCTACACCATTTTTTTTTGTCGAAAACGACTCTGTGACTAGCCTCTCCCGCTCTGATGTGGCCATATGCCCTGAATCCATTAATTTCAGAAAGTATACGATGGAGCAATGGAATGGGTTTCGCTATTGTTGTGTCCAAAAAATGCATGTTTGGACTGCAGCGGCTCTAAGATGCACACAAGCTGCTGCCTCTGACACTTTAGCCACCGGGATGCAGATGAGTGTCATAATATGCCACTCATGATGGACCATATTATCGCGCATTCTGGAGCGAAGACGATGATTCTGTGCTGTCACCGATACTCTCTCTCTCGCTGCCTTTGTTGCCCCATCTTTTATTTTCGTCTTTGTTTTTATGTTGTACTTGATCAAGGCCGAGGAATTTCTCGTCAAGGAATTAAAAAAAAAAGCCCCCTCTTCAAAATTCAACTATTACCGGGTTGAGTGCAGACCAAACCCAAATCCACCTTTTTTTTCAGTGATTGTTGCAATCGTGCGCTGTGGGTTGGTCGGTGAAGGTCAACTTTCACCATTTAGTTTTTGATCCTGCCGCAACGCTTTTACAACTGTACAATGTTATTTTCTATTTGACACCTGAGCGTCGCTTGTCTTCCACATCATTCATTATCATTCACATATCCATATATCCCGACTTGCGCATCAAGATCCTCCTTGTCTAATCTGATTACCATCTCCCTGCTCCATCAGAGAAGAAAAAAAAAGTTCACTTGGTCAGAATCGCTTCTCGGAGACTCCGCTCTGCCCACCATACTCTCATCGGCACTTATGATTTGACACAGGCTGTGATTTTTGAGAACTTCACGCACTCGAATCATCTATCAACCATTTTTACCAAATCACATATATCTCACAATCCTACTGCATCTCCTGAATCTTCTCCTGCGAGCATCATCCATAACAACGCCACGACAATGTTGTCAGGAAAATCTAAGAAAATCTATTCCAAGTCTCGGTACTCATCCCCTCGATCGAAAGATCGAAACACTGCACTCTAGCAAAAAGCCGTTGCAGACAAAAAACCCCATTTTCTTTGGGTCTTCAGATAACCATACACCCAACCACGTCATAGTCAATCAGTGAACTACTTTCCCTGTCCGCCCTACACATGTTGACATCACTATCGGATCAACACTGCCACCCCACCTCATGGGTCAATAACCGCATTCTTTGCCTATTTCCCCCCCCAAGTTGTCATATTATCGGCAAACTCGTACCATGTCCTTCGTTGCTAATCTGTCATTTCTTTATAGCAACCTTGCGCCCGGGTTGGGAACTCCAAACTCCACCTCCTCTGCCGATGAAGGTGGCGGCACCGAAAACACGGCCGACGAAGAAGACTCCGAAGACTACTGCAAAGGAGGTTACCACCCGGTAACCATCGGCGAGGAATTCAACAATGGTCGTTATACTGTCATTCGCAAGCTAGGGTGGGGCCATTTTTCGACCGTTTGGCTCTCCCGAGACAATCACAACGGCAAGCATGTCGCACTCAAAGTTGTTCGCTCTGCCGCTCATTACACTGAAACTGCTATCGATGAAATCAAACTCCTCAACAAGATTGTCCAAGCCAAGCCCGATCACCCTGGTCGGAAGCATGTTGTGAGTCTGTTGGACTCATTTGAACACCACGGTCCCAACGGCAAGCATGTGTGTATGGTCTTTGAAGTTCTCGGTGAGAACCTGCTTGGTCTAATCAAGCGCTGGAACCACAGGGGCATTCCTATGCCACTGGTCAAGCAAATCACGAAACAAGTTTTGCTTGGATTGGACTACCTTCATCGCGAATGTGGCATTATCCATACTGATCTAAAGCCTGAAAACGTGCTGATTGATATCGGTGACGTTGAACAGATTGTCAAGAAAGTCATTAAAAACCATCCAGATGACAAGGAAAACACCAGAAATGGTCGGAGAAGACGTCGCACCCTTATCACTGGAAGTCAGCCTTTGCCTTCGCCTCTTCACACAAGCTTCAATCACAACGGTATTACCTTTGGGTCAGCGTCAGCGAGTCTGGGACAAGTTTTGGACGGCAGCAGTAAGTACCTACGACCTGGAGTTAAAAGGACACTGGTGGAGGGTTGCCCTCCTTGAATTGATATGACAGATCTCCTGCCTTACAGGTTCTAACTCTAACACAAATACTCAGGCTCCAGCAAATCCGATGACCAAAAGCAACGCGACAAGACAGCGTAAGTTGATGAATGGGCGTTTCTGTCCCTCCTCCAATTCCCCCCATGTCCGCGAGCGACTATGCATCCGTCAAACGTCGCCCGCTAACGTCCCTTCTCCAGTGATGCCCTTAGTAAGGACTTGTCTGATGTGTCTCTTGACAAATCTACCAGTGACAAGCGCAAAACCGACGACAACCATATGAATGACATTATCAGTGTCAAAATTGCTGATCTTGGCAACGCTTGCTGGGTTAACCATCATTTCACCAATGATATCCAAACCCGCCAATATCGGTCACCTGAGGTAATTCTAGGTGCCAAATGGGGTGCCAGCACTGATGTTTGGAGTATGGCTGCCATGGTAAGTTATTTATGAGTTGTCCCTATCAACTTGGGCGAATTTTCTCTTTCTTTTTTTTTATTTTAACTGACTTGTTCCTTCAGGTTTTTGAACTTGTGACCGGAGACTACTTGTTTGATCCTCAATCTGGTTCCAAGTATGGCAAGGATGACGACCACATCGCTCAAATTATCGAGCTTCTGGGCCCTTTTCCACGAGCATTGTGTCTTTCTGGAAAATGGTCGCAGGAAATCTTCAACCGCAAGGGTGAACTCAGAAACATCCACCGCCTACGTCATTGGGCTTTGCCAGATGTTTTGAAAGAGAAGTACCATTTTTCGGAAACCGAGGCCAGGCATGTGTCGGAATTTCTCACTCCCATGCTTGAGTTGGTACCAGAAAAGAGAGCCAATGCTGGTGGCATGGCCGGTCATTACTTCCTGGATGATACCCCTGACATGGAAAGCGTAAAAATCGAAGGTCTCGAGGTCGGATCCAGAGGGGAGAAGATTGATGGATGGGCTTGTGAAACGCGCAAGAGATAATTGGCGGTCCAGTGGACAGAAGGAATGGGGTATAGTTGTTAGTAGCCGGGTCTGAAATTCAGTTTCTCAATTTCCCGCTGTTGGAACTGATAGTGACTTAGCTTCCCGATCTCATTACTACCTATTGTCAGAGTTCTTACACATCTAAGCCCCTGTACTTCTGCCGTTTTCTTGTATCCACTAATCACTCGCCACCGAGTCAACTCTGACCTGCTCATCGATCATGTCGCTGTCGTTATTGCCGCCGGTTCAGTGCTAGATAATTCCATGATCAAGCTGAATACAACTTGTCGATGATATGAGTTGAATTACACATGCGACTATGCCGGCGCATTATGGGGGCATGTTAATGGTGCTGGCTTCATGTTGGATGCACCCTTTGCTGCTATCCAACTGTCCTGTACATAAAACATTACCCAGTCTGATTTAGGCGTTTCTTTTTTTTCTTGACAATAGATTTCATGACCGGAACTAGATCTGCCTGAATCCACGATCCACTTCTTTAGTGGCAGCAGGAATGCGTGCTCGTCTTGTTTGAATATCAATCAATGTACATATCATACCTTATGCTCAGAACACATCAAAGCAGTACAAGCTTACATGCCGTGTAACGTGAATGTGTTGAATTAACGACATTGAAATTCCCATGTTACCCCAACCAGCGCCATAAATAACATGATATAGTAGAAAAAAAAGAGACCCATAATGTTCAAACAGTAAAGACAATCCACCATATGAAAAACAAAAGGCATACACCTATCCGATCCTTCCGCTGATTAATGCAGTATATATTTCTAGTTGTTGCGACGCTTCGCCTTGGCCGCCATGCGCCGGAAGGCATCAATGCCACTGGCACCAATTGGCCGGTGATCGCCATTGCTTTTTGGTGCCCCGGTGAATGTGCTGACAGGGGCCACAGTATAACTGACGGGACGATCAGTGATACGAGCCCGTCCAGAAGTATCGGGGATGGCGAGAGCACGTTGACGTTCCAATTCGTGTTGCGAAAGGATATTCCGCTGAGAGAAACCAAAGGCGGCGCCTTCGTGACGTTGAGCCAGCCTGGCAACTCTGTAAAAGGTATAGTTAGCACATTATCTGCACATGGTACAAAGTATTGCAGAGGAACATACTGATGATCAAAAGTGGCAGTATCAATATGGCGCTTACGGTAGTCGTCAGTACGGCGAAGAATTGGCCGAGACCAGTCGCGGATGAGCTTTTCGGCCATGCGCTTAATCTCGAGCTGTGGCTGTCTAGATTTAGTGTAAAAGTACACAACCTTACCAAGACCACTACTGAGAAGGGCTTCCTTGTCAATGGGAAGTTTCATGAGAGATGTGAAAACCTCACGCTGGATGTTGTAGGCGGGGATACGGCCATCATACAAAGGTTCCAGGAAGTAACGGATAGCACGCAGGAAGTTGGTATCTGGATCAACAACGGCCGCTTGCGCACTGTTGCGATTCAACATGGAGACAACCTGGGGCAAGATCCGAAGCTTGTGAATGGCTGGTTCGCCGGCTTGACGAGCATCATTGTCAGCCTGGCAAGCCCGTTCAATCTGGACGGTGAGTTCGTTGATTTGCTCATCGATGGGGTCCTCAAGATCCTATGCAAGATGGTTAGTTTATGGGTGCCGGTTATATGATAAGAGTGAATGCCTCAAACAGAGAGGCTTAGTCACACATACAGTTTCATCCTTCTTCTTCCGAACTTTCTTGGGCGCCTTTCCGACGTTATCTAACAGGCGTGACAAGTCTTTCTTGCGACGCTCTTCTGGTGTAAGGTTGGAATCATCGGCCTCTGGTGAGTGACTTCTATCCCCATCATTGCGGGCCTTGCTTGGATGATCAGAGTCTCCGACATCAGTCATTTCAACATCACCATCCCGGAAACGCTTATTGTCCCGACGGGTGTCCCGCAGCTTGGGGTCTTGCTGTTCGATTGGTATCTTGCGCTTGGCGGCTTTGAGTGTGCGGGTGACATTTTCATCAATGGTAACAGGACGATCTTCGATATTCGCATTGTTGGGGTCATATTCCTCGACGTCGGCATCATCGACCTCATCAAGAAGGTCATGGTCCTCAATCTCTTTCAAGTCTTGAGTAGCTACAGGTTCTTCAATTTCTTTGAGATCTTGAGCAGCAATATTGTCTTCATGGTCAGACATCCTAAAGGTTTCTTGGTGGGTGACAGCAGGCAAGACTAAGGTCGTTCTTTTGGTTGTACTGCGACTTTTTGATGTTCGAAAACGAAAGGTGGTTCGTGCCAGATAAATCAAAATATAATGTGGTTTCGTTTGAAAAAAAAAAAAAAAAAAAATAGATGAGTATTTTGTCAACGAAATAAACTGTATCCCTGAAAAGATGAAGTTCTTATTCGTAGATGGCCGTTGATTGATATGAATCTACAATTCGGCTCCCAAATTCAGTATCCCATACAGGAAAATGTCAGTTTGAGACGCCTGCGTGTTGCAATTCACAGCCTTGGCCTCCAAATTCCGGCCCATGTTGCGCTCCTCAGCCTTCTATAGAGAGGGAATGCACACGTGATTTGGCGTTGATAGGTTCTCTATCTCCTCTCTGTTGCCTACGCGTGGCACAAGCTCGGGCGCTGTGGCGGGTTGCCCCTCCTACCGTTGTCTTTCGAAGGGTTACAAACTAAACTTGTTTACAAAAAAAAATCGAGTTTTGTGACGCTGGGATTTAACGCATTACTTCATGCAAGCTCTCACTTGGTCACAAGCTTAAGACCTTGTATCTCCTTGCTCGTGCCTTTTTCTAAAATCCAGATCTACAGCGCTTCTCTTTCGTCAGGACCCCAAACCTCTACGTATAATTCTCCTTTCATGTCCAGAATTCATCGGGTATAGTTTGCTGTTGACAACTCTCACTTCGTCAAGATCGCTCCTTATTCCCAATACGACTCTCGCCGTCGCTCAACCGATTTCCTCCGGCTTGACGAAGCTTCGTCCCACCTTACCAGCCACATCTCACAACCGCCCAAGTCAATCTAAATCGACGTAATCTTGTTATACTACGCTCACGATACGCATCAATGGAGAAACGCACGACCGAGGGTCATATGGACTGGGAGTATCAGGGCGGTATTGGCCCCGTTGACGAAAACAGTCCGTTTGTTAAGCTCGGCAGTCATCCTATGTCGCAAGCAGCGTCGCCCGCAAAATGTATGTTCTGTTATACTCCGCATGTTGGTTATATACTGAGTTTGTACCTAGCTATATTTTCTACGCCTATGAAATCCAATGGTAGCATATTCGGCGATACACCTAATCCATTTGCTTCAGCCGCAGCTAGTTCACATCCGTCATCGTCGTCGCCCTCAAAAGCCCTTCAACCATTAGGTCAATTCACTCATCAATTGAACGTGACCAATGCCCCTCCGTTCCGCAACCCAGCATTTACGACTCCCCGACGCCCATTAAATGAATCAATTTACTCCGAGACCGAAACTAGTCCTTCTATGATGAGTTCCGTCATGACGGACAAGACGTCAGATGTCGAGATGGCAACTCCCGAAGCTGACCGGACTGATGACTCTTTTGCGACCGTCACTCCTACCAAAATTGACAAAAATTACCGGTACACGAAGAGCGGGTGTCGTCCCGGTCGTGGTGAAATCCCCCGAGCCCACAAGGGCTTTTCTCAAGATGAGGTCATCCGTCGATGCGCGCGTCAGGTGCTGGACAGGGATCAGAGCGGGTCACGGTATAGACTTGGCCGGCTTGTTGATTCTTCGGATTATGAGTCGGAAGATGATCAGTCCATCGCCTCTCCTATACATGAGGATTTTCAGCGGAAGAAACGTAGTCGTGAGCAAAACAAGGCCACAGAAGCTGGTCTCATGGGGCGTCTGTTGAAAGCCATGGAAGAACATCCCAACGCGCCCGAAAACTTGTACAAATGGATTCAGGTTTGCTTCAATGTGGCGATCTTCTCAGGTGTCATGATATTCTCCTGGAAAATTATTGGCGCTATCAAGTCTGATCTTGATAAAGCCAATGCCGCTGCTCGTGCCAACTCCATAAATGAGGTCCAAGAATGTACGACCAATTACATTGAAAACAGATGCGGACAAGCTGGCGGTCCAGTCCCATATCTGCGGGATCGATGTGCAGAATGGGATATTTGTATGCAGCGGGATGTTGATGCTGTAATGAGCATTCGTGTTGTCATACGTGAAATTGCTGAGATTGTAAATGAATTCTCAAGCACTATGCAATTCCGTTCTTGGGTAAGTCAGCCTTAGTCTTCTCTTTGCATAATCAGACATACTAATACCACTCAGCTTTTGGTCGGAGGTCTACTTTTTGTCGCCATCTGTGCTGCCAACATGTCCTTGTTCCGTAACTTGCAACCTCACTCATCCCTAACTACATCCACTCCTCAGGCTTCTGCTCCACCACAAACTCCGTTTGGCAGTCATCCTGATCCCAGCCAGGGCTATATGTATGTCCCGTTGCAGACTCCCTCCACACGTCGGCATATGGCCATCATGGATGATGGATCTGAAACGGATGAGCCTCGATCCATCCGTCCACAACGGATGCATGCTCTGATGGCAGCCCCACACACTCCTAGCAGCAGCAGTCGTCGGGCTCAGTTCAAGAGCGAATTCCGCAGTGATTATCGGGATCGCAGTATGAGCCCCAGCAAAAGAAGCCCCACTAAGATGATGAACAGCTACCGCTGAAGGGTGCCATTGCACGACAATCTTACAGAGCCGTTTGTTTTTTTGGAGATATCTAGATTTGTTTTTTAATGGTGTTGGCGGTTGGTCTTATTGTACTTTATTTTTTTTGTGGAGTCTGTGTTGGGATCAGGTTTCATATCATAGGCGATAACATTGTGTTCTATTTTTTGTTTTATTCTTTTTCCTACCTCTTTCATAATATTTAATACACATGAACCATTCTTTAGACAATCGCCCCTATATATTCATAAGGGTCATAACCCTAGTAACGCGGAACGCAATAAACCAAAGTAGTCCTTGTTATCGACTCGGATGTTGTTTGAATAAACAATATTCATTGAAAGTTGCCAGAGGCCTAAACATTGCTGATTATCTTTAGGTTATTTTTGATCTGGGCCTTATCGCTTAGGATCATTACATCACGCCTTTAACAATCCTCTAACGCTACCCTGACTGACCATACCAGGAGGGTGATTGACTTACGGGCACCAGAGGATTGTAGATAACATATCAATGGCTTTATTGTGGTCCCTTGATGTTTACCAGCTGTTGACTCGATTAAATTATGTATGAGTTATTTACAGAATGCTTACAAGCAGGATATCGGTGATTGTAGCTATTGTCAGCTAGTCCTTTGCTGTCTTTGAGTCAAAGCAGGATTGCATGTCATAGGCCGGTTGATTGATAAGGAAATTTGGGTTATCAATCCCCATCCAGCGATTTATTATGTAGACAATATGCCAGACCTGAGTGCCTCATTCTGTGGTCCAAGTATAAAACAAGCTATTATAAAGTAAGGTTAATTTCCACATGATAATCTTATAAGATGTGGCCTACATTGTTTATATCTCTCAAGTTTCAACGCCAGGATATGAAGTGTCGTCTTCAATACTTGCTGCATCTTCCATAATCTGAATACTGGTAGATATTATTCCATTACCTCTTCAAAAACATCACTACTATCATGTCGGAAGACAAAAAGACACCCACCAGCGGCCCTCATTCAGTCCAAGGCGACGTCTCTGGCATCGCCGAAACTGGTGTCATTGACGACACTTACATCATTGACCCAAAGGCGGAAAGAGATTTAGTATGGAAGTTTGATCTGCGACTGTTGCCCGTCTTGGCTGTCATGTACCTTTTCAACTCTCTCGACAAATCCAATCTCGGCAATGCGAAAACCAACGGGCTCGAGAAGGATCTGAACTTATATGGGAACCAATATAATATCATTTTGAGTGTGTTCTTTGTTCCGTACGTTCTGACGGCGCCATTTATGGGAATTGCCGGGAAAAAGTTTGGACCGCATATCGTGCTGCTTAGTATGATGCTCTGCTTTGGCAGCTTTACTTTGTTGGTAGTCGTCTGTCACAACTTTGCAGGAATAATGACCTTGCGTTGGTTCTTGGGTATGGCCGAGTCAGCCTTTTTTCCGTTGGTCATTTACTACCAGACACTGTAAGTCCTCACCATAGAGTAAACCCTCTTGCTTGATGATGAGTCTTACCATATGACATATAGCTTCTACCGTCGAGGTGAGCTTGCTCGCAGATTGGCCATCTTTTATGCGGCCCAGTCTATCGCTTCAGCTTTTGGTGGGTTGTTAGCTTTCGGTGTCTTTCACATCAAAGGCGGAGCTCTTGCCCCTTGGCGCTATCTGTTTGCCATTGAGGGTTCGGGAACCATTCTCATATCTCTCTTTGCCATGTGGTACCTTCCCCGATCTTCGTCTGAAGCTCGGTTTCTCAATGCTGAAGAGCGCAATCTGGCTTATCACCGTATGGCAGTAGACTCCTCTTCTAAGGTAAACGAGCCATTCAACTTGAAAGATGCCCTGCATATCTTCAAACAACCTTCCTCCTACGCCATCTTGGCTATTCAAATATGCCTCGGTGTCCCCTTGCAAAGTGTAAACCTTTTCCTTCCCCAGATCGTCTCTCGTCTGAGCTATGGTGCTTCCAAAACCAATCTATACACTGTCGCACCGAATGTATCGGGGGCCATCATGCTACTGATCTTGGCGTTTGCCTCTGATTATCACCGAGTTCGATTCCCTTATGTGGCTGCAGGTTTCATGTTTACATTTATTGGTATGGTCATCTATGCTGCCATAGATGTCGAAGAGAGGATCCATGTGGCCTACTTCGCCTCATTCATGATGACCTGGGGAACTTCCGCGCCTAGTGTACTTCTGGATGTCTTGTACAACAACAACATTGCTAATGAAAACAAACGTGTCATGTTAACATCTGTTGGGGTGCCCGTGGCCAATCTGATGGGTGTTGTCAGCTCCAATATCTTCTTGAACAAGGACGCTCCGAAGTACATCCCAGCACTAGTAACCACTGCCTGTTTCGGCGGTGTTGGGTTTGTGGCCACATTGTTATTTGGATTTTACATGATTTGGGACAATAAAAGACGTGATTCGATTCAGGGAATCAAGGTCAACCCCATCACCATTCCAACTGAAAAATTGCAAGATGGCCCAGACTCCATTGATTACAGATGGTGCCTGTAAAAAGAAAAGAAAATGGACAGGAAATAGGACAAGTAAAAGTACATAGAGAAAATAACAATTTCATAGGGGGCCATCACTCAAAGTTCAAGATTTGGCATCACTATAGTGTTATGTTAGTGTTATGTTATTGTTGAATTGTTAGCATAATGGTGTAACCTACATGGATTCAGTTACATCATGATATCAGAGTATCGAGGTGGCCCCTGTCTAATTCATTTATCAGTTCCATTTAGCTCAGTTCCCTGCAAAATCCTGCCCCTTTTACAAGGCTATACAGCCTCGGCTCGATCGCGAAACCCTCAGAGCTGTGTGGCCACGGTCAATCGCGTGTCACCGTGGTATAGCAAATGCGACAGGATTTTTTTTTTGCGACAATAAAATCATCGCAACTAACACATTGTCTACAATTGTCACCAACATTCGCACCTTAATCCATCATATTTATGCATTGACTGACCGTGACATTGGACCGGTTCATATCAATTCCATTATCGTAGCGAACTGGCTCGAGGCCAACTTTCGACCTTGTGAATCAGGTACCTTGCATACAACCAGATCTCCAGTTTCCAACCATAGCATACTCTCCTAATCTGTTATATTGAAGCATGATGGCCTCTTCAAGGCCAATCTCCCGCTCTGGGGTCGTCTCGCAAGAGCCACAACAATCTGGCTGGCTTAATGTATACGACAACTACATTGAAAAGAACGCCAGTCATGTATCACAAATTGAGTCGGCTTTGAGGTCTCTGACCTACATTATACCTGGTATGTCCACCTAACCACATGGAGTGAAGTCTTTCATGGTGCTTCATTGCTCTAAAATCAGCTTCTAACGTGCTTTTAGGCCGATTCCGTGACGCTGAGATCGCTTCAGAATCCCTTCATTCTGGTGTGCAGTTGATCTCCATGTATCACGACAGCCTTCTCTCCCGAGCCATTGCGCATCTTCCCGGGCGTGGGGGTGTACCAAGTCTTCACTCACGATACACACGTCATTGGACCAAGCGCAGTGGATTATACCGTCGTGTAGCTACTCTCCTTCAGATGACTACATATATCCAACTGCTGTTGGAAATGGCGGCAAAGCGTCGCGGTGGAGACGGGCTGCGGTGGAGACTTGTTATGGTAGTTGAGGCCATCAAGTCATTTTGCCGTCTCCTTCTGCTACATATTACCCGCAGCCGGTCATTAGTAACTCCGGTTCTGCCGGAAAGGCCGCCAATTCCTAGTGATCCTAATGACGAGGATGATGGTGCTGCTCTACGTGAACTGATGGGCGAAGAAACGTTGGAAGATTTGATCGGAAAGCCAAAAGAAAAGAAGCCGACATCAGATACGGAGTGGGAGATGCCGAGGACAGGTATGGTTATGCCCCCTTTGCCGAAGCCTGGTGATATCAGTGGTTACTTGGTGGGGCGTGTGTTATCTGCTGATGACATCAAGCCTGCCACTAGCCTCTTGAGCCAGCTCCGGGGAACTGGACATGCCGCGGAGGTTATGCACATTCTCGCGCCTCTAGTGTACGCATCACTTACGGCTTATATGTATCACAAAAAGTCCAGGTCCAAACTGACACAATGGTTTCCCTGGGTTGTTGGTGTTCTTATGGAGTACAGTGCCCGGCAATTGAGAAACAAGAGTCTTGGGACGCCTCAGTTGGAGAAGGATGAGTGGAACAAGAGAGGATGGGCAATGCTTTGGTGGGCAATGAGAGGTGCCTTTTACAAAAATGTCACGAAGAACATGATGGATGGTGTTAAGAAGCGAGTTCCGTCTCTCGTTTCCGGCATCGTGGTGGACTATGAGTACCTGTGGGAAAACTATCACTTCAGTACGACAACGTCATGAGAGGAAGTTGAGTCTACATTTGAGGGGGTGGGTAATGGAGATGATGTTATTTTGTTGCTTGTTTTTTTTCCTGATATATCCATCATGGCGTTTTTTCTTTTTTTGCTTTCCTATATTCTTCATTTGTTAAGCATTTGTTAATATCATACATGTCTAGGGTTATGTCATCGAGGACAATCAACGTTGGCCATCTCATGCATACATAATCTTGCACATCTTACAGATTCGAAGTTGTATGAAAGGTTTTTGGTGCATTTCGTGTGAAATTTTGGTGTTTGTTTGCTGTCTTGTTTCCAGATATCCGACGGTTACATCTACCTGTCATGATGAACCATGGTTGTCATGTGTTTGTATCAAGGAACACAAAAGGTCTATGTATGCAGAAAAGGCGTTGAGTACAGCTGATGCTGCAGATTTCTGCCGATCACCTGTTTGGTTTCGGGGGATCTAGACCAATCGGCATTCTATACGTGCACTGGATATTTCTGATGAAAAAATAAATAGATAAAAGGGAAGGCGAAGGAGTAAGGTGCTGCAGTGATGCAGAACCGGCTTCTAAGTTTACACAATGGTTCTTGATATTAGTGAAACGCTCGACATTCACTTGATAGCATCAGCCCCGCACCACCAAGACAGCAATTGGGACCATGAAGATGACAATGTTGAGCGAACACCTCCTTCATTCATCAGCTGGGCCACTAGTGATGATGGCAGTGCAGGTTACAGGTCATTGATTGGTGTAATGCAGTTCTGAACAGCCTGAGGGAGGGTGAATTGGCGGGTGATGAAAGGGCTTTGGATGGCGTTGCGGTGTTTCATGATCGAGGGGAAGGCAGGGATAAGTGAGTTGGTGATGGTGGCTATAGAGGAGAGAAAAGAAGGACTCTCTGACGGTAGCAATGAGATATTTTTTTTTTCTTTATCATCAGACTTGGCCTTGGCTTCTGGGTTGCTATTGTCATCGTTGAAGTGAGAAGCATGTATGTGTAGAGAATCAGTGACTCTGTGTTATGAATGGCTGCACTGAAGCGGATGGGTGGGTGCGG
Source organism: Ambrosiella beaveri (assembly GCA_030294605.1). Taxonomy (NCBI): domain Eukaryota; kingdom Fungi; phylum Ascomycota; class Sordariomycetes; order Microascales; family Ceratocystidaceae; genus Ambrosiella; species Ambrosiella beaveri. Next base: position 34,835 of record JARQWA010000074.1, read on the forward strand.
GAAGCGAGGTCCGTGTTTTGAAACCACGCGATCCAAAGATAGACGACCATAGCCTCATTTGTAGCACGTTGGCGGTGTCAGTAGCAGGTGTCCGTCATCTTGACATAGGGAGGGAGGGGATGAAAGTCGAGACTGTAACTCATGTGGTTGTGATCGGTTGACGGTTGACGTCAATACACATGAGTGACAGGAGAGGACGAACTATTCCTCGGCTGCAAATTGGGATGTTGTCTGGGATCCTAATTTTGGGGGAGGGTACTGAGATGTCGTATTTGTCGGACTGACGTCATGGCGATGATCGCACGGGACTTTGTGCGCTGGGGAAAATTACTGGTCGTGTCAGAGTGTCTGGTGTCGGAAATATATAGAAATATGAATGATAGATATATAGGTACTGGAGTATCTGTCTAGTAGTTTAAAAGAAGAACAAAAATGCATTGTAATATTTGCATTGACCAAGACTGGGGATTCAAGGCGCAGAGATACATATCGACATGCCGGATGTTTGAAGGAAAACAACCAAAAAAAAGCATCATTGATCTCCACAAAACACGTAGATCATAAAGATATCCCACGATCATGTTTATAAAATGCGCCAGAGGAAACATCATGCTGTCAACGCTAAAATATCCATTAGCTGCATTATAAACGAGATTTCTTTTCTTTTTCTTTTTTTGTCCTACAATGAGATTATATCATGCACATGACAACCACCAATGAAATTAATTATTTAGATCATTTATTATGAATTTTTTTTTTTTTTTTTTTTTTTTTTTTTTTTCAGATAATGTGAACACATTGTTAGTACAAATAGCGCCCAGAAAATGTGGTTGTAAGTTCGAAAATGACCATTCGCTGTTTCTTGAGGCATATATAAATAGCATGTGTATCTTTGTTTTGTTTTTACATAGACGCGGGCTGGTGATCTGGGTCTACACGAACAGTGACCCACCTTTAAGATGTTTCCGGGAAATAAGCCGTTGCCGTGGCAGAATGTACTCAACTATGTTCATTGGCTCGGAGGGAAAATCTTGTGAACCTTATAGTTGCGATTACTACCCAACTAGAAGATTCTGTTGGGATGTGCTTGTTTCGGGCTGTTGCACAATTGGTAAGGAGATGGGAAAGCGTCGGGAGAATCATCACATAACGAGAAAATCCTTTTTTCTTGTGATTAAATATGTGTATACAATAACCATGTATATAATATATTTTCAGGGGAACGAACGTGGTGGGTGGGTTAAGAGTCATAATTTTTAACCCTAATGATCGTTTAATATTCAAATAATCGAGATGCAAACATGAAAACGATAAAGGCTTAACAATTACCAGCTAGCTGCATGAAAAATATATGTATTTGTATTACGACAGTGATATTATTATACCTTTCCACAACACACACCAACGTTTGAAAGGGAAGAAAAGGCTTATATACATGTATTTATTATAAAAAGCAACCTCGCCTCATGTGGAAAGCAAAGATGTGAATTCCGACTTTAAAGAGATTTACTGCTTGCTCAATATGTGAATAAATCTATATAGAAAACGAAAATGTACTCGCAATTCCCAAATTGTAATTTCAGCTCTATGATCGACAATACCCAAACCCACAACCAGGGGCAAGCAAGCCCGCCTTTGATGTTTGCTTGACCTTCCTGTATCAACGCAAAAGAATGACTATATAAAGGAACAATCTAAGCTTGTCCAAATAACCGGTCTCTCTGAATATGGTCTTGGGGGGAGGGGGTTATCGGGCTATACCAATGGTCCTTGTAAAATGGGGTTGAGCAATGTGGTGACATGTTTGTTTATCGGTACCCTGAAAGATCTCGCATGTTTTGACCACCTACTCCCACATTTTTGCCCCGAAGCATTATGCTTTTGAACGGCTCAGTGATCATGGCTCTACAGAAGGTCACCTTACCGTGCTTTAGTGAGATTAAAAATCCCCTTTACGTGCATACGCTCGTAAAAAGTCCAGACGGACTCTTTGGGATCAGGAATCGGTCCTTCAGCTTGCCCTATAAGCATCTCCGACATGCAATGTATCTAAGATTTTCAATGACAGACGTGAACTATACGTATTTACTTGACTATACAAAAAGTATTGGGCTGAATATGTATGTAAATTGACTCGCACTGGTTTTGGCCAAGCTCTAAACCCACATAATAAAATGAGGACCTTATAGACGAGTATCGTGGAAAAGATTTTATACTGGAGATGTATGGAACTGACTGTTTGGAGTGGTTTCTTGGCTTGTTCAGTCAGTGTGCCATCATGATAATCCATATATTTGACTCTTGACAAAAAAAATAAACAGCAACTTAACTGGCAAACAAAAATCTTGATATATCGGAACACCTGCGGAATATAGAATACTAGGGATTGGTTCACTTTTCGGTAGAAAAGAGACCAAAGTACAGTTTTTCCAACCCAAGGTCACGGCCATGGCCGTGCATGCGCTCGTCCTCGGACCAACTAAATTTATTTATGTTGACTATCAAAATCTCATACATGCAGCAGTTGTGGGAAGATAGCTTTTGCGCACAGGTTCAGATGCATATTGACCATATATACCATCTACATACAACGCCCCATACCAACATCTTGATCAGATCAGTTAGTTGTTCATTATCAAAGCACAGGTCCAAAAGGACTGTGATGTCAACCTGGCCCAGAGCTAATCAAGAAAGAACAGATGTGCCCCCATCAACTGGTATTCCGTGCAATCGGGCATTATGTGAAAGCTGCATCATACAGGAGGAAGTTGTATAGAGGCCGAAGTTATCAGTACAGGAACAAAAATGAACAGCTTAGAGAGAAAAGAGGAGATAAAAGAAAAAGAGAGAGACAAAGAGAGAGCAGGCAAAGTTGGATGCAAATGGGAGAGTTTCTCTCAGGTGGTCAGAGTGCTTTTTACCACGTGAGTGGGCACTGACAGAGGGGTGACGTTGTCGTTCCAATGGTGATCGTATTGACATGAGGCTTGTGTCTGGGTTCACTCATTAATGTTGACACAAGGATGGAACACAACACACACACACACACACACACACACACACACACACGCAGAGAGCGTAGACATTTCTTGCGTGACTGAGAGAGAGAGAATGTGTGTGTGTACATATGAGCGCGTATTTACTATATGTGTCTCTGACACTCACAGCAACTGCGTGATTTCATGTGTAGATGACTCGAAATGTTTCCGAGTTCTGTGTTTGTGCAAGTCTACTGAAATTGGGTTGAAAAGACATGGTGGAGCCCGGACCGATTTGCTGCCGTCTACTGTTCAAAGTAAATAGACAATCTGCCCGCCATATGATGACGGTACCCGTTGTACGCCACATGGCAGTGTACCGAATTTCGAGTTTCCTCGTCTCGTTTGGCCCTATATTTCCCGATGGGCATATTCCCGAGCCGAACTTGAGTGATTGTTGAACTCCGACATGTCACCATTTTTTTTAATTCTTTTTATACATAAATGGGATCGTCACTTTATTAATTGATCTGTAATGAACAAAAGTTGCAAATAGGTCATTACGGCGCTAAGCTACAGAAACACAGCTGATTTGCTAACTAGAGCTTTATATGGCTGTCACTAACCGAGCTGACTTGAACCTTGCATCACTGTGAGCCACTTCATACAAAATTGGTTGTATCGATGAATTGAGGAAGAGAAGGAAAAAAAAATTGAGCCTAGATGTGGTAGAGCTGGACCTTCATACTACAAAAATGGAGCATTGTGGAAGTATTTTTTTTAGGTCTCAAGCTTTTGCCAATTTTTTTTCTGAATGTCACTTTTGATATCGAAGCCTCAGAAGCAAAGTTAGAAGCTCACTGAATGGATTCATGGATTTATAGAGTGCTGATGTCAGTAGGAACAACTGTTTTCACAAAAAACTTAGCTTCCGGTCCCTAAACTAACAAGCTCAGAAGTAAGCTGGAGAGCCCGCACTAATTCCTATGTGAAGATGGTGATACGTGATGGGTCAGATCAAGACCGCACAGGGCGTTGCATTGTTGTCGTTGCCACTGAAAGAAAGTCTTCGGACCGGAGGAGAGGGGAGAGAGAGAGAGAAGTATCGGAGTCCTGGTGATGGCCCAAAGCCTCGTGATGTGTATCGTGTGGATGTGGCGTTTCTTTCTCGAATCCGCCTTGTCTCAAGAAGAAAAAGAAGTTTTATATCGAATAACACTGTAGATAGTCGTGATCTCGCATATAACTAGATATATACAAATTTATATTTACTTATATAGCTCCAGCCCAGCAAATCATTATGCCTATATATGATGTTGACGCTGTGGAGACTGTAGATACATGGTGCTACTTTGAGATGATCATCAACGTCCATAGACACTACTACACTGCCAATTCCATGCCTAAATTGTAACTTGACATACCAATTAGATTTGAGCAGCATCACAGTCTCAAGCATGATTCGCCATAAGCTTGCAGCCTAGGGATTTTCATTGAACCTATAGATCCAAACATTATTTACCTCAATATAACCAAAAAAAAATAAACATGAATGTAAAGTCGTTATAGCCAACCAACTGACGAGTAAGTGCTCCACAGGAACCATCCATAAAGACGGCAAGCTCTCGTTTCCGCTGTTTCCTTCTTTTCTCTTATCCCCTCCATCCAAAAAGGGGCCATTTAATTGTTACCCCCCTCCTTGCTTCTTTGGCTACTCACAAATGGAAACTGCAGAGCGTGGATCTTCTTCGCTTGCAGGTGTTGGGCCCAATGTAGGCTAAGTGGGTTCTAGACTGATATTCTTGAATATTTACATGTATTTGTATAGTCGATTGTTATTGTCCAATATCAATTGGGACTCATCACATTGAAGCCGACTCAGGTGAGATGTATGCACGTATGGATATATTTAGTTGTTCGATCTTGAGGCGGAAGTGCCATGTAGATATCTATGTATTTATTTAGATGCCGAAAATGTACTGCCACCTATTTAATTACTCAAGATATTGATGATTATTGCCCCGCTAAACTAAGGACATCTCAATGATGGATATTGTAAATAATTATACACATGGGCCTATATAAATATATAGGCACTATCACTTGTGGCAATTTGAGATTACTCACGGAAGACATCCATTCGAAAACTTGAATCATTGTAGATACCGATATTTTTCTTCCTGTAAAGCGCCACTAGAGAACAGTTGATGGTTCCATAAATTTGAGACTGACCATGTTGTCTTATACTAGTATTCACATCGACAGACTCAGAGTTTCAAAGAGTTTATTTCCTCACAATCAAGACCATTGCTATATGTTATGACTAGCAGGAGCAGGCATTTTTGTTTTCTGCGCCTTCGAGTTCGGGTTGTTCCTTCGATGGAGACGTGAAATTTACAGAAACTCAAGGGATGGAAGGATTTCTTCAAGTAACTGATTATATCCACAAAGTGTAAATGCGAAACAAAGTTTTCAGTCGAGAAATCTGCAAGAAATCAAATGTAAATGTGTATTTCACGGCACCGATATATTCGATCCATGACTATTACATGTGCCATCATCCACATTTCTTCTGCATCACTTTCTACAAGCCAGGTGACTACTTTTCTGGCAGTTACTTGGATTTCACAAAGCTGATGACCCATTGACCAAGTCCTGGGGACGACGGAAGCAAGTGCTTCGTACCTCTTTCCTTTCTTGACGTAAAATGCATGCATCCGCTAGGAAATGGATTTCATCAGTGATTTTTCAGACTGGCGCACCTACACACAAAATTTTGACAGAGAAAAAAAAATCGAAACAAAAGGCAGGAGTAGGAGCTGTTGTCATTGCCGTACTTAATCAGTTCTCAGAAAGTGGCAGTTGCTCTAATTCAACTTCCACATGTTTTAACCGATGTATCCAGTTACTCTCTTGAATATATACATATATATATATGTCTGCGTACATATATATTTGCTTTACTTTCTCATATATACATCGTACCTTCCACAGACAGGGCTTTAGTAGACATCCTAGTGTTATTTGATTCCTTTATCGGTTAGTAGTTGTGTTGCTACAAAATAACAAAACCCAAATTTACCCAGTCGGGTGTGTTATTTATCACACTTGTGTGAGAACTCCTTCCCTGGTTCCTTTGTCTGGCCAACCAGGCCCCCGAAAGAAGCAGTGTTTGACCAAGGAATTACCTGCGCTGCAGCCTTTGTTCATGCACACAAAGTAAGTGCCTTCCGTCGCCTGCTCTACAGTCGTCGTCCGGCAGCATTGACTGAATGTGGGAGGAATGCGGCTTGTTTGGCTTTGATCCATTCCATTTCTACTCCCACTTCTTTCGTTTCTCTTTCGAGCCGTTATTATTCTTCTTCTTTTTCCTCCCCTCGCAGCTCCTGGCTCCCGCTGTCTATTCATTCCGCCTGCTCGTCCGTGTGGGGTTATTTTTTTTTGTTCATTACTCAGACAGCTCCTTCCTGGAATTCACCGTCCTTTTTATTATTCCATTCGTCTTCTTCTCCTTTATTTCTTTTTGTCACATACTGCTGCAACCATCCCTTTTTTTGCATCCATCTTTTGTTGCTGTTAGTCCCCGTTGCTTCGTGGGAACTACGCTGCCACTCGTTCAAATCTTAAAACTTGGAATCATCAAGTACTTTACAGTCGTTCCCGATCTTCCCCTCTCCAGCACCCACCAGCAACGCTCGCTTGATTTTGACCCAAGCAGATTCTGTGCACATCTGCTGAGCTTAAGTATATGTATATATACATGTACACTCTGATTACCGCAGTCACTTGTATTTTACACCTTGTTTCTGTTTTTGGACCTGCTGGTGCTTGTCGGGTTTTTATTGCCACTGTTATCAAGTAGTGCTGCTCGCCAGGCTACTTGTCTTTCTGTCACCTGCATTTCCTTTTGAACTGCACATTGGTCTTGTCCTTTCAGATTAGCGACCACAAGCCTTCTGTCGTCTACGCGCCGCCAGTTTGTTTTTCCTGCAGCAAATATACACCGGCCGCCTCGGTCCTTTACCATTGTCACTCGCTTTTTTTCTCTTCTCGCGTTATCCTTTCGCACTATAGCACTATTATTACTACGCAATCCTGGATTGGTCAATCTCGTTTGCCTCCATTACCGTCCACATTTCGATTCGACGCCTGACTTGTTTCGAGAAACTCCCTTGATTTTTGGGTCTCAATTGTAGCCACTCGGCCCTTCAGACTTGCGCCGCTCTGACTCTACCACTGCTGGCGCCGACGCTGATACAGAAAAAAAACGAATCCAATTACGCTTCCCGATCTGGAATCGCACTATATCTGACACCCGCACTGCGACACCTATCGTGGGACTCGCTGCCCGTTCTCGATTTATGAATCGATTTGGTACCAATCTCGCGCATCACTCCGCATCCTTCCAGTTTACTATCATACTTTTTGCTGATATCTCACGGTGAGACATTACTCGGGAAGCATATCCCGTTTCTCTCCAACCTCGAGGATCTACGGTAGCCATCGACAAAGTGCAAACTCAGTCCTGATTTTACCTGAGATCGACGGCTGATATTTTATTCCCTTTTTGTAATCATCATTCTCGGAGATATATCAGGGACTGCATGTTCAGGATCTTGTGGTATTGTAACGCGAACCATCTATTTTGTTCTAGCGACAGCAACAGCAGTCGCCGTCATCATACTCGTGAAAGAAAAAAAACGTCAACTCATTAGATAACACATCGCGACTCATCATGGACCAAAATATCAACGAAACCCCGGCTGATGTGCTGGTGGAGGCCAGACGGAATCTGCAAGCTTTGATCGATTCAGGCCTCTCACGAGAAGCCTTGCTAGCCCTCATCGCTGACTCTCCCTCCAACGCGCCTCCACAAAACCAGGCATCGCAGCCTTTGTCGCCACAATCAAAAACATTGGTCAAGGAAGAAATGCCCATGGGGGTGAACATGACATGCCCGCCAATGCCCCAACAACAGTCGCAGACTCAACCAGACATCAAACTCTCCTCTCCGCTGCAACCTCCGAATCATGGAATGGGACAGGCGCATCCCCAGATGATGGACCATCCAGGTATGTATACAGACGAACTGGCAGCAACTTGTGGACATGATCGACTAACCTTGTTACCGACAGCTCCTCTGCCTATTTTTGCGCCTCCACCAGTTCCTCAGTACGCCCGTGGCCACCACCCCCGGATTTCCATCTCATCCACCAGCTCTGGCTCCAGTGGCCATGCCAGTATCTGGTCACAGAACTCTGCAATGAGCACTGCTTCATCTGCTACAAGCACGTACAGTGCTCCTGCCAGTACGTCGGCTGCGTGGTCCAACAGTAGACAAAACTTTTACTGGTGCACGTCTTGTGAAACCAGGTTTAAGCGCAAGTACGACTGGAAGCGTCATGAAGAAGAGTTCCACGAGCGTTGGAAGAAGTACCCGTGTCCCGAACCTGGCTGCAACCGATCTTTCTGGGGTGCCAACACTTTTAACCAACATCACAAGAGTTCCCATGGATGCCGGACTTGCCCTCATAGTGAGAAGGTTGTCAAGTATTTGCGCAAACGCAAGTACTGGGCCTGTGGGTTTTGCTCGGCGCTCCATCCTTCTCGTGAGCGTCACGTGGAACATGTTGCTCGGCACTTTGAAGCTGGCAAGAGTAAGGCTGATTGGATGCACTCACGTGTTATTTATGGTCTGCTTCACCAGCCTCTTATCCACGAGGCGTGGAAGGAGTATGTAGCATCCAAGCATGGCGAAGTTCCCCCTCAGTTCAGTTGGAACCCCACCAAGACTGGTCGTGCACAGGGATTTATGGAGAATGAATGCCCGGGGCAGTTACAGGATATGCTTGAGTTCTTTTCTGGAAACTCATCGAAGGCCGAGAGTATTGTCAAGGTTGCCTATGATCTGTCTGATATCGTATATGCTCCACCACCGGCTCCGCCTTCTATTTCTCTCGAGTCTCCTGCGTCGTTGTCATATCCGACACCACCTGAATCATCACTTTCACCGATCACTCCGGGCTCCGCGATGATGGCTCAACCCTCTCCTCAGCAAGCCAAGATAGAGTCCTTGCAGCAGCAACAGCAACAGCAACAACAGCAACAGCAACAACAGCAGCAACTCCAGCAACTTCAGCAACTTCAAATGCAGCAGCAACATCGCCAGCAGCTCCAACACAGACACAGCTCGCATTCATTGATGGCGGAACCAACATCGCCTACAGGGTTTGCTTCTTATCCTACGATGATGCAACCTGGCATGTTTGCTACTCTTTCTACGGCTCAAAGTATGCCTCAACTTCAGCTGAAGTCTCCTGGCTCTATCCGCCGTGAGTACTTGGAGCGTGCGCTTCCACCACCACCACCTCCCGAAACTCAGGCTGCAACCCAAGCTATGGCTTATGACTTTGGTATGCAGCAGAGCTTTCCAGACTGGTCGAATTTCTCAAGCAGTGTCATGGAGGACCCTATGCAACAGGCCCAACAGCAACAGCAAATGCATCCACTCCAGACCGACTGGCCGGTGATGCAGTTCTATTCCCCGCAGTAAAAGCCCAAACAAGAAAAAAAAATTGCGTGACAACCTGATGCTCTCTGTATAATCTGCTGTGTTTTATTTTAATTATTTATCGTTGTCAACAATATCATGAGCTTCTTATGTCCTTTATCTGCTTTACGACCTACCGAGAGCTCGGTTAGGGTCCGATTGTAGCCCGGGGCTCTCGGCTTGGCGCCATGCTTAACCATCTATCTCTTCGCTACGACTATTTTCAGTGTATCTAAGCTCAGATTCGACGTCTTTTATGGTCCGAAGTCATTTACAAGCTAGCGTTTGTCTACATGCACTATATTCCATAATCCTGGACTAGAAATCTGTCTGGAATGGATCTGTCACTGGTTCGATTTTCCTTTGTATCTAAATTTTCTACTTATTTCTCTTTTCCTTTGTCTCGAGAGAGCCCGGGGCTCTCCCTTTTTTCCGGTCTGGCCGCATCTTGAATCTTACAAGTACAAAAATGAGTTTTTCTTTCTGGCGCTGGATGTTGGCAATTACGTTTGTTGTATCTTCCGGATGTTGCACCATTTTTCTTGTTAGTATATTCGACTATTTATTTTGTTTCTGGATGATTCAGTACCGTCTGTTTCCGCGCTTGTCGTTGGTAATCTTCTTACTCTCCCTTTTGGTTATTATTCTATGTTGTATGTAATAGTCTAGATAATGGTAATACCCACTTTATCTGTTTTTGGTATCAATTAATGAGGTTCTAGTTTTGCGTCATGTTGCATATTTACGTGTGTGTGTATTTGTATACATGTTGTCATGTTGTACATGGAAATGAATTGTATCTATTATCGGCCAGTCGTGTGTATAAGTGAGAGCTGAGTAGTTGATTGGTCATGCTGTGTAACTAGGGTTTAGCTTCGAAACTTGTTCTAGCGTGGTGACTTTTGTTAGTATGGCTACCTTGAGCATATAGAGTTTAGTCTGAGGTAATTTTTTTAGTGCAAAGAATTACAATTAGCAAAGGAAACACTAACAAGCATTATAGTTGTGTTGTTTGTTGCCACCAAGATACGACGTATCACTAACAAGTTATTTCATGCTTTAGCATCTAACTCCAATAGAGTTTACGAAGGTTACACTGCTTGTGGCTTTCATGACATCGCCATGTGCGTCCGGACATGTGCGGCCGGCAATTTACTACTCGAGTTGGTCATTCTGTGTCTACGTGAGAAACAAAAATTTGCAGGATATAGCGAAAAGCATCGAATTTGGAGGGAGACTTTCTGATGACCAAGAAAGAGTGTGGGTGGATGCCGTCGGTGTCCCAAAATTTAGGTCTCGGTCCACCATGATTCGTTTAACTGACAGGATGCAGCCAGTAAGCGAGAGTCAAGCAAGAATGGCGATTTCCTTTTGCTGTTTGCTGTTTGCTATTTGGAATATTGGTGGGGGGAAATCTATAGTCATTTATAGTCATTTATCTATCTAGGGATGGAGAGAGAAAAAAAAGAGGAAAAAAACACAAAGATGAAGGATGATTGCTAAAAACCACAGTATTTTGTGTAATGCCACTATAAATGTATCAAAGAACCTAATCTCTACTGTAGATATTACTATTATATTGAATTTCCAATAAACTTCCTCCTTTTCTTATCCTTTACTGATAACAAGATCGTCATTATTTTGCATTATTACTTATTTAGCACTAAAATTTCAATTTGATCTATCTAATGCAACCTCTAATACTTTTCTATAAGATACTTTTATTATAGCTAATAATATATCAACTAGTAATAGGACTCTGATATTTGACTTGACATAAGTACGTCATAAATATGCTTCTCTACTAATACCTTCTAATATACTACTAGGGTAGTATAGTTACGTTGAATCTCCTTTACCTTATTACAGAAGTTATAACTACCTAAACTATATATAGCTCTAGCTACTCCACTGCTAAATAATATAGCATTACAATAGGCAAATAATACATAGGTTATAATAATATCAAGAAATTACTATATTGTATTATATTAAGGGGATTTCCCTTAGGTTAACACACACCCTGCATTTTCAACTGTATTGCTAATATAGGTTGTTCCCCTCCCTCCTAACTACGTAATTCAGGTACTAGTATGAGGTGCCCTAGTTACTCTAGGACCAACTACTCTAATAAGTACTATGACTATGAATATATAATATATATAATACTTTAATTATTATTAGTAAGATGATTTACATAGAACCCACCATCTACGAAAGATCTAATGACTTGTGCTAGAATATTAATAGCTACTTCTATGACTATTACTATAATTACTACTATTATTCTATTTACATACTATACTATATAACTTACAAGTTTGGTAATAAGCTCAATAGGTAGAGGTCAGTCTTATAATAAGGCTACAAATGTTATAACTATAATTGCTTTATACCTAAACAATACAAATACTATATTACCAGTAGCTATATAAGCAACTATAGGGAGGTTTCCTGGAAATAGTTATAGCCTGCTCTATTGTATATAAAGCATTTCAATACTTTATAGCTTAGGCATGGACTACTCTATTCTACCATCACCTCTAGGATGCCAATTATAAGGCTATGGTAACTAAACTAGACTGCCTCCTAGGTGTCTTCCCATGATGAACTATATGGCAAATAGAGTAATGAGTGTAAAACATTAGATGAGTTATTGCCAACATTCCTGATTTAACTAATCAATTTTATAGAGATGTTATAGTAATTTAATAGAATGTGAATAATTTGGAGATATATATGTAGTTTATAGAGTATATGCTTTGGTATGCTTATAGTTGCTAGTAACTATAGATGCTTTGTGTGATTATTATAGTAATTGCATTTGCTATCTAGCTTTTCTTCTACATTGGGTATAATACTTAGTTTATTTGCTATTTATTTAGTAAATGAATATATTTTCTAGTTATATATTATGCCATAGTATATGTGAATCCTACTCAGACCGTGAAGCATCCTAGGGTTTCTAGTCATAGAAATACCTCAAGCGCATTTTTGGGATACTCTAGGGAGTCCCTGGTCAAAAAGCAAAAAAAGAATCATGCTAAAAAGCAGTATTACATGAGAAGTGGTGGTTTTTAGCAAGCTTCATGAAGAAGAATCTGCACCCCTGGACTTGCATCATGTCGGACAGAGAGAATGAAAAAGTGGAATGGAGATACCGAAGGCTATGATGGATCTAGTGGTTTGTTGTTGAGTGTGGGGGATGTGATTGGGTAATGGCAGATGGAGATGATAAGTGGGGTTACGTGAACAGGGCAGTGTGACGAGGTGATGATGGTATTGGTGTCTTATACTGAGCCGGAGTGGTGGGAAGATGGGATGAATAACTGACTGAATGAATGAATGGGGTGAAAGAGGGAGAGAAGACATTGAACCGAAGGGGGGGAGAGAGGAATAGTGAATGATGATATGAATGGAGGGGAAAGGAGAAGAAAACGAGAGGAGAAAAAAGAAAAGGGGAGACAATGATGGAACGTGATGCTGTTGTCGGGTACCTTCAAAAACTGGTGGTACACGCATAGTTGGACATTCCATGGGTGTTCTGGAACAGTTGGTATTTTTCCTTTTTTTCCGGGTTGCAAAATATGCCGTTATTCTTGGCCTCTAGAAGTAACCAGATATTAATTACATCACAGACAGATCTTGATATACCCAAAAGTGCTGCAGATCACCAAGATGGTTGCAGACGGAAGGAAGGGTCTCTTTCCTCTTGTACATGGTTAATGCCGTGAAGTCCAACTTGGTGCCGGCCCGCTGTGGCAGTTCACAGCGAGTAGGAAGTATCTACCAGCATCCTCATTCTCATCCGCATCATGGGTTTGGGTCTCAAGACATACATTTGAAAAAAAAGCAACCCAAAGAACAAACGCGTTTAGTTAGATATTTGTGAGCCACGTGAGAAGCTGGCAGTCCTGCTTGATTCTTAGAGGGAAAATCGGGAATCCTTGCCGGAGGGCAGTTGTCCTTTTGGGGTTGTCTATCGTTGATGATGGGCAACTGCAACATGTTGCAAGCAGTAATTGCTTACGTTGTCCAGCTCGGAGTTTAATTATTAAACAGCCAAGATTGATAACGGATTGGCTGTAAGTTGTGTGTGGATGGATGGATAAAGCCAAGTCTGTTCATATTATGACCTGATTGAGCGAGGCGAGTCCTTCCGGAGTGGGTGATGGATGGGTGGATGGATTGGTATAGGTATAGTGACGGATGGGGGAGGGTTTTGTTAAGAGGGTTGGAATGGGGGGAAACCGACGCACCGGGCGATATGTCTTGTTTTCAAGTGTGGGTGGCAAAAGACCTAGACTTTGAAGTTGGTAATGACTCTGCATAGATGTTAGCTTTATGTTGAGCTTGACGTCTTCATACAAGGTCTTCCTAACATAAAAAGGAAGGCGAGTTCCTTGATGTTCATGTGGATGTTGGAGCTTATTTTCCACAATCACAGATAACAACAACAGCAGCAGCAGCAACTTACTTACTTTTCAGACACACTTCTCTCTTGAACTACCTTGTTCACCTTGAACTAATCTTCTTCGTTGTCCTTCTCTTTTCCTCCTCAACATGACCACTCTGATTCAAAAATGGTCTACTTCAATTTTGTCATCTCGGCCCTCATTAGCCTGGCCTGGTCGCTGCCATGCCGACCGTCACATCCCCCTTCACCAATGTCCACCTTCCCTAAACCCCACACTGACGCAGTGCTCGATGTCTTCAACCACCGGATAATCATTCTCAAGCCTCATCTTCCTCTTTGTGATGTCCACGATCACCTGACCTGAGTTCACCGTCTGAACAAGCGGTCTTTGGCTAAGCGTGCTGACAACTCTAGTTTATCTTCCTTCGCTGGGCTCACGCAGACCTTCAACATTAGCAGCGGCTTCCAGGCCTACGCTGGCCAGTTCGACAGTGATACTGTCGCTGAGATTGCCGAGTCTGACAATGTCGACTATGTCGAAGAGGAGCAGATCTTTGCTCTTGACTGCACTCCGACCACTCGGACGTTGGCTAACTGAGACCTGGCGGTCATGTCAGCGCACAACAACAAGACTACATAGTACATTTACGACTCTTCGGCCGGCGCTGATACTTATGCTTATGTCGTTGACTTAGACATCCACGCTACGCACACCGACTTTGAGGGCCGGGCCAGCCAGGGTTACAATGCCGCCGCCGGCACGTGGGAAGACTCTACCTGCCACGACACGTACGTCTCCAGTACTATCGGGTCCAAGACGTACGACGTTGCCGAGAAAGCCAACATCATTGACGTCAAGATGTTTGCGGGCAGTGCGACTTCCACGTCCAAGATCCTAGCAGGCTTCAACTGGGCCGTCAGTGACATCTAGAGCCAGAACCGTGTCGGCAAGGCTGTCATCAACATGTCGATTGGCGGGCCGGTGTCATCAGCGTTGAACAACACGGTGGCCACGGCGTATTCGGCGGGCAACGACAATGTGGATGCGTCGACCAAGTTGCCGACGTCGGCTGCCGATGCGCTGACTGTCGGCGCCACTGACCGGACCTTTGGCAAGGCGTCATACTCCAACTATGGGTCCAGCGTTGACATTCTGGCTCCGGGCACCAGAATCAAGTCTACATGGTACACGTCAGATACTGCGACCAAGGGCGTCTCTGGCACGTCGATGGCTGCTCCTCACGTTGCTGGGCTGGCGTTGTACCTGATTACTAAGGAGCTCATCCTGACCCCGGCCGAGCTAACGTCGAGAATCAAGACTCTGGATGCTGTTACGGGCACCGTTAGCAGGCACAAAACCAACTCGCCAAACCTAATTTCCTACAACGGGGCTGCTTAAACTGGTGGTGTGATGTTCGGGAGGGTCCGACGCGGGGGAAAGGGAGAAAAGAGTGTCTGTGTGGAGATGTGGGGGGGAGTTTTATCATATCAGTTCTATAGGCCACTATGGACCAGACGCTGATTGATTGGATTGGATTTCGGCTGGTGTCAATTCATAACAAGAAGACGGGCCGTCTTTTGGCATACGTTGACAGGGTTTCATAGAGAGATTGGCGACAGGAGCGTGCATTGAGGGAGTGCTGGCGGGCAGCCGGTGGACACGGGCTAAAACGAAAAGACTAGTGGCAGCGGGGTCAGAAAGTGGTGGTTATGAAAGAGATTTGGTTCCGGCTGTCCGATGAGGCCAAAAGAGAGTGAAGAGAGTGGGGGAACATTGGCTGGTGGGTGTTTGAGAAGGGTGGGGTGGTAGTAGTGATGGCTAGTTATGTTGCTGTTTTCTTGATATCAGTATGTATATAGAGTCTGTATTTGTGTGCTTGTGTATGTATGTATATAGTGGCTTTGATATAGAGTTTTCCGAGAGAAAGGAAGAAAAGAAAACAAATATTATTTACCACATTCATGCTCGGTACCACTCTGTCTTATCGTTCTCAGATTCTCAGGTGCAAAGTGCAGATGTGCATCACAGCACATCTTGCCTCATTACCAATTCTCGCAGCCCGCGCAGCAAGATGGTGCATGCCGCGATGTGACGGATGGTGATACTCGGTTGCAGAGATTTGATGGGTTTTGTGGGGGGGGGGGGGGGGGGTGAGAGAAGAGTAATGAGGGGGATGTATGTGGACGGAGTATTTGCAGATGCTTGCACTCACCGCTTCTACAACATATATCTGAGTATATATCTGTTTACACGGCGGAGCTTTCCAGGAAGCATTAGTGTTGGTGTGCTAGTGTAACACAGATACATATACACATCTCAACACATAGACGTAAACATAGGAGTGGTCAATGTCATAATCTTTTTTTCTTTTTTTTTTCTGGCAAGATTCGGAGTTGGATTTAAAGTTGATGCCTGAATGCCAGAGTGTATTTTTGCTGCAAATTGGAAGGTGCAAAGTGTTTTAAGTGGGGGAGTGAGGAGATGTTTATTAAACATGAAAGTGGCCCTGGCAGCTCCCATATGCAGGCGATGTAAGTACATATATGTACAGTCATGACTATTTAAGCAGGCCGCAACAAGCTTGGGATAAATTTGAAGAATCCCCTACATCAGAACTCTAGAAGAAAATAATTTTCATACTGAAGTATCTCGCATTAATATAATTAAATGATGATAAATCTATTATTTTGCTTTTACTTTATCAACTGGAATTATCTTATAATTTTTTAGTATCATTATTGATGTATATTCTGTAATTATAAATAGGGCCTCTATCTTGAAGGTATCGCCACCTCAAAGCATACCCACTATTGATGAAGTTATAACTCTACAATCCTTTAATATTAAATGGAGAAAAAAACTCGATAATGTTTAGAATTGAAGATGCTTACATATCTAGTTGTTCTTCTTTTTAATAATATATTAACTACATATACGTATTTGAAGCAGACCCTAGATTCATAGCTAAGAGCAGTTTCAAGGCTCTGGATTTAAAGCCAATTGTAGATGGATAAATAGTAATGAAATATAGAGAAATATATATTATAAAAAATAAAAATGGCCAGAGATATGGATATTTATTGATTCATATGAGAGTGTCTTGTTATTGGGAGTGGTTATACTTGTATTTTGTTTATGAACCAAATCAATCCCAAAATTTTCCCCAAAATTTCGCAGCCCACTTAAATGTTTGGCATTGTACATAGATATAAATACATGTAAATACAATGTCAATCTGCAGAATATACTTGCTTGTGTGTCTCTTGAGTCCCATTATCAAATGGTCGAAAAAAGAAAACTGAAAGAAAAATAACTGACATGCATTGCATGGAGAAAAGAGCGAGCAAGGATGAACGGCAACCCCTCGGGTTTTCACGGGACAACTGACTCGAAAATCAGATCATTGACGATGCAATGACATTATGTAGACACAGCACTTATAGTTTGTTTTCTATTACTATTATTAATTGAGGGATTAGCTGAAAACAAAAAGAAAAAACAAAAGTGAGTTAGTGTGTCCTGGAGGTGGAGAATTGTTACAAGTCGTGCACGTTACACAGGCAGCTTTTCACAATACACAACTTCACAGAAGCTGAAATGCCATCAAGATGAAGGGGAAAAAAGATCTGCCATAATAAAACTACCATAAAAACGGATATAAGATAAAAATACACTTAAGAAACGCTACCCAGAGAAACTATAAACCTCCACGAGCCCATAAACGCCAGATAATGACATGCCGCTTTAGTTTTTTGTTGGAGTACGTTTTCCAAGTCCCGATTTCCCAAAATCAGCAAATAATGTCGTAGTTGTAGCTGTAGTAGTTGTAGAAATCTGTAGATAGATAACCCGTAATTTTGAAAAATCAAGCAACCTTGGAACCGAACGCCGAGAATTCAAATAAGCAACGCTCATGAGCTTTTAAATAAGAAAAAAAAGAAAAGATACACTCTAAAAGAGAAGAGATGAATTGTTTTGGAGAGGGAAAAAAAAAAAAAGAGTAGAGATAAACTCAGATAGAAAGCAAAGACAAGAAAAGCACGGGGGTATAATTCATCACCAAGCTCCAGGAACTAAAGAACCAAAATCATCCTCTAGTTCCACCTCGTCTCCCCTGAGCCACTGCCCATGACCATCATCTCCAACCCCGAAACCTTGTTTTTCAACTCCGTATTCTCACTTGCCAACGCCTTGTTCTTGGCCTCGAGATGCGCAATGTACTCTGTCGCCTTGCTCAAGATGGTCGCCTTGTTGACCTTGTTCGCCGGCGCCAGCCCGTCCAGATCTTCCTCATCCTCATCCTCCGGCACCTCGCCGCCCGTCAACACCTGGTTCTCCAACCGCTGCACCATAACCCGCATCGCCGGAATGGCATCGCGGAGCGCCGCAATCTTGTCGTTGAGGTTATTCCGGTAGCGCTTCTCAATCATGTTGTGCGTAGTCTTTTTGGGAGGGAGCGTGGTGCGGCGGCCCGACAAGAGGGCGGTGCCCCGTTGCGTCGTCGTTGACCGGGTCGGCCGGTGAGCCGAGGAGGAAGAAGCGGCGGCGGGAGGCGGAGAAGTAGAACTGCGGAGGCTTCCATTGCTGGAGACGGAGCTAGTGGTTTTCCGATGGCCGGACTTGTTGGAAGTCACGGAAAAGGTAGGAGAGCCGAGGATGTCATACGGGTTCGCAGAGGGCGGCGACCCGCCGGCTTGCTGCTGGTGGGGGGGGAACTGCTGGAACATGAAAGCGGGGCCGTCGACAGGCGAGGACTTGAACATGGAGTCGGCGAGAGGATCAGAGCCAAAAGTGGAGGCATCAAGATTAAGAGGGAGGATGTTGGGAGACTCGGAGGCCGTGCGGGGCATGATAGAGGGGGAGACGAAGAAGGGTTTTGATCCTGATTGTTGCAGCCAGAGATCGGAGTTAAACTGGGAAAACTGATCGCTGAAGGGGGAAGGGGGCAGACCGTAGGTTTGGGACTGCGACTGGGAAAGCATCTAGACGGAAAAAGGCCATGTGTTAGTGGGAATGTTAAGGATGAGGAGAGTGGTAATGGTGTTATGGTTGGGGTCTGCCGCAGCGTTCATATCATGATGATGCTGGGCCGGGCCCGCAAGTCCGGGAGCGAAAAGTATGTGGTGTTTTTGACTTACCTGCTTGTTGTAGTAGTCGAGATGATTTTGGGAAAGAGTAGAAGTCATGGTTGTTTGATATGGGTTACTCGTGACGTGAGTAGCGGATGAAAAAGGGAAGTTGATATGTAGGGTAGTCAGAGAAAAATGGCGAGAGTTGGTTGATGGTAGGACGATGATATATATATACCACTTTATGTGTGTGATATAAATTGTAATATATATATATAAAGATTGGTTATGACTTGCAAGTCAATGGAGAAGAGAAGATTTGACCAATTTGGAAACACTTGTTTGATGTTATCGATAATGGTAAAATGAAGAGCAAAAAAAAAAAAAAAAAGAGAGGCTCAACGAACAGTCGATGAGTCGGGGACGGGCACACTATATATGAGTTGAAGATGAGGTATGTACATACGTATGTAGTACATATACACAAAAGTATCGGATTTGAGGAACCAGGATGAGAGCTCTTGCATAAACACAGAACACAAAGAGTAAAGAGGCATGTACCAGGCGCTACGGGCTGCTGCAGGGAGGCAAGTATACTGGAGTGAGAGCAGGACAGTGTGGTCATGGCCTCCCTTTAAGTCTAAAACCATTGTTTTTATTGTTCTTTTTTCTTTCTTTCCTGCCAATTTTTTTCCTCTCTCGTCATTCTTTTTTTTCTCTAACTTTTCAATTTATGCTGGTGTTCTACTTCATTACATTAAAAACTCTCATTAACATACAGTATCTCAGTATCAACTTTGTCATTTCTCTCATAGTTGGAGAAGGCATAAAAAACATGAAGAGAGACAACAATGGCCATGCCGAGAATGCCATAGCCAGAACCTAGAAACCCCCTAAAAGAACAAAAAAAAACACTCAAAAACAAAACTACATCTATTCCTAATTGGGTCATCGAGAATACACAGTCGAATTCGGAGAAGGGGGCAATTAAGTCCCGGTGGTATTTAGGATGGGTGTGCCTTGGAGCGGACTGTAGGACAGAGACGAGGAGGAAGAGGATGGGAGGGGGAGTCGTTTTGGAGGTACATGTGTATCTACATGTTTACATCCACATTTATCTATATATTTACCATGAGGGTGTGTGGGGTCTTTCATGCCGGAAAGGTCAATATTGAGGAAAGCTACATATTGAAGAGAGATACGGAGGGGAAGCCAGATGAATATGAGGCGGAACGGGATTGACTGTTGGTGGAAATCTGTAGATTAACAGCGATGACAATGAAGGGGAAAAAAAGGGACAAGAAAAGACTAGAGAAAAAGAAATGGAGACTCTTTCTGTCCATCAAAGCCAAAGCGGTGAAATGCGAGTTTTGAATCTCGTCGTCTTATTTGACAGGAATCCATCAATCCATCATCATAAGCATCACTAGAAAAGTGGCACAGGTAAAAGTTCCTGGGAGGAACAACAGAGAAGAGACGCCGAAGCTAAGGGAGAAAATCGGCGTTTGGCGAACGAAAAAAAAGGATGAACCGTTCCTTGTGACTGGTTCTAAACGGGCCGTATATGCTCATGCTCATGCTGATTCTGCTGCTGCTGCCATCACCGAAAAGCCATCCAGCCTCACTTATTGTTTAAAAGCACTGAAATATCAGGATCTTACTATCCGGACTATGTTCTCTCTCTCTCTTTCTCTCTGCTCATCCATCGTTCATCCTCGTAACATCCACGTCCGTGACAGCCCATGTCACTGCAACTCTCTCCATCAATCCATTTACTCACTAGCCCACAAGCTCAGACAGACCCCTCCCCCCATATACATGGTAACCAGCGATGGACGAAACCTTACGATAAGGGAAAATTTATTAAAAACATTACGGTAAAATAGACAAAACTAACAAAACTAACAGATGCGATGATTCGGGACGATATGGCGAAAAAACGACGAGACGATTATACCGACCGGGGCAGCCAGGACGCGGCAGATGGTGTGGGTTGACAATAAGTGCAGTTTAGGGTAAAAGTCAGTGTCCTTTCTTTTTCTTGTCATTTTCTTTTTATTTTATTTTTTTAGTCGTTCTCTTCTTTTTGTAAGTCTTGAGTATATAGCACTCTAACTCACAGTATGTGTAAGGCGAAATATCCCAATAGACCTTTACATATAAATATATACGGACTGCTATATCGCCATTGCCACAGACGGACTGTTGGGGCCTTTTGTTGAGAAATAGGGCGGAAGAAAGTGCGGAAACGAATGGTTATAGTTGGCAACTTATTACCTGTAATGCAGATCAATAACCATTCCTCTTTTTCCTTCGTTTTATCAAGATGATTTATTTATCAATCTTCTCCAATAAGCACTCCACTGTAGGGTTAGGGTGTACAACCCCACTTATTTACTCACTTGTTCACCCGCCCCGCCCGCTCAGACTTAACAGAGATATTTACTAAATATTTGCATCTGCATATAGCCTGCATCGCCATCACCAACCATCACAGATAGATATATCATATATAACATCCATAACATGCACATCCAATAGATAAACATGCACACACATCTTTTAATCAAGCTCAAGCGTTAACTAGAAATGGTATCTCAACCAAAGAGATCAAAGGTCTCCAACACCCTTTTCTCCTCATGTCAAGATCCCACCACAGTTTTCAATTTTCACCTTCCGCCCTTTCTTCCCACCATCAAGCAATATATAAGCCCAGAAACGCCCTATCGTACTATCCTTTGGTCTAACCTGCGGAACACCCCGCGGACAAGGGAGGGGGGGGGGGTCCCATTAGTTCTTTGTAAGTGAAATATTACAAAAAAAAAAGGCCCGCTATGAAGAAAAAGAAAAAGAAGGAAAAGGTCACCTTGACAGCTTTCTTCTTGAGTCATGAAAAATCTAATCGACTGCCCAAAGATATGGATAGAATGACGGTAATTACTAGGTGCACGGCAAAATGAAAGGTACTTGTAAAAACCAGCAAAAACCAGTCCTAGTCTCAGTTATAGTGCACTAGTAATTTTGGAACTCTAGTGGACTACCCTTCTATGGATGTAGCATCTGCCCTGTAATGTCCCACACAGGATTATAATCCTATATATTATAAAATTCATGTATACGTGAAAATCAATATTGCATTGTCATTTGAAAACTCTATGAATGATGTAATATTTTGCCATGCACCTAGTAATTCCCAGAATAACATTGCCTCTCCCCCACTTTTTTGTGGTTAGGACATGGTGATGGTACATACATAGAGTAAATTTAGATATTTACGTATAGTATAGCAAAGGCCTGAGAACTTGCGGGAGTTGTTGGGATGGGAGGGGGCCAAGGCAAAAGGTGGGCTCATGGTGGCCAGTTCTGGACTGTTTTGCACCTGACTTTGGGGGAAAATATTTCCATGGGCGCTGTAGCGCCACGCTTGATAGGCAATGAAGCAACTAGGGGCCAGTTAGGAATCATTTAGGGTTGGATAATTGTATGTGGTATTTTCTTTTTCTATTGCTTTTTTTCTGATTGAGTTTTCATTGGGAGCTTCTCATGAAAGGATGAGATGAAAAAAAAAAAAAAAAAAAAACCAGTGCTAGTGGTGATATTTACCTAGTGTGGTGGAAAATGTGATGATCTCGTGATGACAGCTGTGCCTCAATGCAGGAGAGGAGCAAGATTCGGCAAAGGCAATACTTTTGTCTACCAAAGCCATTTGACAGCCATAACATTTTTCTACAAATGCCGATTTTCTCCGTTTTTGTCTTGTCATGTAACATTTAATGTTTTTAACCTTGAAGCCTCAGGTTCTAGGATTCTTTTCTATGAGTACAGTGATGACAATGAGAGTGAGATGCTGGCCAAGTCAACAGGGAAGCACTTGGTGACTTTTAGGAAAGAAGGATCAAACTTGGGACGAAAAAAAAGGCAAGAGCTTTCGGATCTGAGGATCTGACTGGGCTGGGCTATTGTTCTAGAAAGTACAACTACGCCTTCATAAGATATCAAATTCAACAATAAGCCTAATGACGAGTTTTGCTATAGCTATGGGGTGAGAAACACCATAGCTCACCATAGCTCTAAGCACTGAGAGTTATGACAGAAAGTACATAGGATCACAGGTGCCAGGGATCATGGGTCCACTCCATATATGGTAGGGTTAGTGATGTGATCAGCTGGTGTTGTTACTACGTAAAAAATACCTATACCTAATGACCCTAACCCTCATTATAACCTGAACTTCTAACACCCTCTGTCGCCTGAATCCTACGTACCTTTTGCCCATAACCCTTGGTGCTTAAAGCTATGGTGAGCTATATCTGGCAATGTCCTGGAATTTGAAACATGTTCAATAGGGATGAGATTAATTCACGTGCATCTTCCCTTTGCAGAAAACAGAACTAAAATTATCAATATCACGATGGTCCCAACAAATCTTGAATCTGGACTTGCGTAAACGTAAACGATTGCAACTATGGCAGCAGCCCTTTCACTTTACATTCAACTAAGCCGGATTGACGACTAGCCGGTCGCTCTCGCTTCGGCAGCTCCAGTGGATTGGAAGAGAATAAAGGCTGCAACCAAAAAAGAGGTTTTTCTTGCTCTCTCTCTCAATTAATCAATGGCTATGCCGCTTATAGCGAGACCATAGAAAAAAGTATTTGATGGGGCAACAGAGGAAGCAACAACCCGACAACAGAGATTACAATGGCTCGCCCACAGCCATTTCTGGCCGTGTCTTAGTTGACAGGGACAAAACTAGTGATGTCATTTTCTCTTATTTTCTTTTCATTAGTGCTAGTTTTTTATATGTGACGGTCCATGAGTATATATATATATATATATATATATGAAATAAAAGATAAGCATACACATGACATACAGAAACGGCTAGCTAGGCGAAGACTCAATGGATGGGAATTACTAGGTGCATAGCAAAACAATAGGTACTTGTAAAAATCACAAAAAATGAGCCCATGCCAGTCACAGTAGAGGTCTACAAAATGATGAATATCTACACTCACAAGATGCAATGAGCATTATTGAATTGTTCTTCATCTACGGATTTTAACGATACTTTTTTTATTTTATAATCAGCTCTGGAACTCACATTATAAGTATTTGAAAACATAGTGGCTTGAGCCTGTAATATCATTTTTGCCTGTTTATCCTAGGGCTGTAATCTGGAAAAAAATACAAAAAATATATGTTCAAAACGCATAACTTCAACATTTTTAAAAAAAAAATAACTAAAAATTTGATATCCCAGTCCATATTAATTTTACAACAAATAGGGTTAAACCCATACATATGACATTACAGGGAGGGAGATAAATCTACAGAAGTGTAGACCACTATAGCTCAAAAATTGCCAGTGTGCTGTAACTAAAACCAGGGCTGATTTTTTCTGTTTTTTACAAGTACCTATCATTTTGCTGTGCACCTAATAATTCCCCAACAGGTGACTAGCGCTTTCTTTTATCCCTTGCTTCCTTTCTAGATAAATAAAGTTGGGTGTAAAAAGTCTTCGACAATTAAAAGAATTTATCTGATCCTGTATGCTCTTGCCATTCCGTGATTGACTGAGACAGGGTCTATTTTATCTATAAAGTCCACTGACTGACCCTTATTTAAATATTGTAAACACATTAGGGTTTGTATTACAGATAAAAGAAACCTTGTTGGCATACCCTAAGATGAAGTGTTTTACTTTGTCAATCCTTGGTGGCAATTGTCAAAGACTTTTTAGAGGTAGCTATATTTAAATAGAAATCTCGTCAATGGGGCGGCCAAAGACGGGACTGTGAACATATTCAAAAATCTAGAACAAGAACCAAAATCAATATATACAGGCGGGAATGCGATGGACTATCGGATCGGAGACGCAGGGCTAAAACGGGGGAGGGTGGCAAAATAAAGCGGGGGAACGAAAAAAGGGTCCTTTTTTGTTTCTCTTTCTCTTATGAGAAGTTTGAGAAGTTTGAGAAGTTAGAGTAGATGTGATTTTATGATTTTATGAGGCTAGGTTATCCGCGGGCCACTCATTCGTGCATGAGATGGAGGGCGAGGTTGCAATTGGAGGATCATGTTGAGAATTGGAGAGTCGTGATGCATGTTTAGTTGCAAAGGTACCTGTTTACCTGTCTGTAGCGGGTGGATATTCATGGACTGAAACGTATGGCTAGATAGATGCAGAAAGGCTGTATGGCTGTTGGTTGGATGCGACGGCCCTGGTTGTTGAGATTGTAACTTGTATCTTTTTTCGAATGATTAGTGAACCAGGCGACATTTATGGTGATCTTGTCAACACAAAAGCAAAAACAGGAGTCATGTTGAAGTGAAGAGTGAGATATCGGAGAAGTGTTAGGTCCGTGTCCAGTGGGATTTGACACTTGTGTTGGTATCTCTACTAACCGATCAACCAACAAACCCTGTTATGTTCTTCTCTCTTTCTCTCTTCCCTTCCACAGATCCGCAAAGCGAGTCTATATTCCAAATCATAGTTTTCTCCGCAGACAAAACACATCTCTTGTCCAATATCGGGTTATCACGATCCCTATTTTCGTCTCGCAGTCTAGCTAGATATCACTCGATCTACACATTCAGCCTCGCCCGATCCACGAGTTTACCAATTGGCATCACCGAAGAGAAACACTCTTTTCAAGCAAGGGATATTTTTTTTTTCTGCACATGTGCATGCCGGAATAGGAATGTTCTTCTCTTCAATAAGATCAAGAATACATAGGTGGAAAGGTGACGACGAGCAACGAGAAAACTCAAGGGAAAAGCTCTCTTTGCTGATCGTCCTGCTTCGAGACAAAGCTGTCAAGCTTGGATATTGCCACGTTTTTTTTGGGGGCGCCGTAGGTATGGATGGCCGGGGGATTCCTTTACTAGGGTGTGTGAGAGAGTTGCAGAATAGAGAATAACGAGGTATGTATAGATACAGGCATGTTGTAGAGCATCATTCTGTGATCAGTCTCTCATAGAGTCTGTGTCTGGGTCAAGACGTGCTTTCTCATCTTGAACTCGTGGGTTTGGTGAAACTGCACAGATGCTTTGTGTGACGATAAAAGCTTTTCAGCCAAAACGTCAGTCTATCTGTCTGTATTCACCACCACCATCTATGATGATTTTCTGAAACCTCGATCCGCTCAGACCAGAAGTGAAATTTCATATATGCACGCATACGCAAATATCATTATCATCATCATCCACATCAAATATCTCAAACCACATGTTCTAAGCGCTACTCAAAAAGAAAAAGAACAAAAACAAAGTCCCTTCTCCTGCCACTAACCAGGCGCCACAAAACTCAAGAACCCAAAAACTCACCCCCCTCCTTCACCTCCCTCATTCATGACTCTCCAATCATCTGTTCCCCTGCCCAAAATCGCCTGATCCCCTCCCCCCTCCTCCCCATCTAGACCGCCCCTCCCATAGCGCCACATCAACCGACACATCACCTGTTTTCCACCCGACAGTTGCCCGTTCACTCATGTCCATTGAGCCACAAATGTCAAAACTCATGCCTATTTCCCGGATGGCTTCCTTGTATGTGTTCCTGTATGTATGTGGTATATGTGTGACCATCGGGATGTTGCGTAAGGGGGGGCCGGGCGGTTGACAAGTTTCGGGTTTCACGTGGGTTTTCTTTCCTGTGATTGGTGGATATCTGACTAGGGTTAGGGGACACGAGTCAGTTGGCATTGTCTTTGGCGGTCGAGCCCGTCCGTTTGTTTGGAGTGGTATTGGGTAAGGAAGAAGCGGGAATAGGGAGAGGGATGTGCATTGGCTATGACCATTGTGTGTAGACTGGTTCGAATAACGGGGAAGGGAGGAGGGGTACACACTTATGTACGTGAGTGTTAGACTCTGGTCTACTCTACCGGCACACCCTGAAATGCTCATCCCAGAATTATGAGGCCAGTTTCCGCTGTTACGAGTTTGGCTTGGTCAGCTTGGTGAGTGGTATTTAATATGGAGGAAGAATAATAATAAAAAGCATATGCGCCGGTTGGGATCGTGTTCGGGATGGAGAGACACAGACGCTGACAAGGCCAAGACACAAATAGGAACAAGTATTTAGGGAAAAGGTAGGATGGATCTCGTGGTAGGTGCGTCATGAGCACATTATTTATGGGTGATTTTGCGGCTCAGCGGGTGAGGATGGAATGAGATGGATTGAGTCGACATTAGAGATAGGACAGGATGTCAGGTGGTGTTCATGGTTCTTTTTCTGTTTGCTTATTTCAGGTGAAGAAGAAGAATCCTAGGATTGGTACTTTTCTTGGTTGAGGGGACAAAGAGAGACGGCGAGAAGGGGATACTGAATATTGTGTCGAAAGAATAATCCCGAGATATCGGGGACTTGTCTTTGATGATTCTGCTGCTGCTGATGATGATGTCATTTGCCGTGATATCTTTCAAGTTGAAGGTAATGAACTGAAAAAAAGTATAGATTTCAGTAATTGGTTGACATGTTGGCAGGTAACTTCATCACTGCAAGTCAAGACCACATCAAGAAACCAAATAACTGAATGCAAACAAGAAAGAAACCAAATATTTTATTATATATAATACATCTCATCACATAAGCAGTAAATCAGAGCAAGAATGCAACATGGTATCACAAAACAACATCAATCTCACATTATCATCGATTTCTATCAATCATAACCCCAAAGCATACGCTAGCATCTATACACATATATACGTAAAACACATGTATACTTAAAAGATATTCTCCCTCAACCACAGTCGTTGTTTGCCAACGAAACTAACCGGAGGTTTGACGAAACCCTGCCCCATCATCTTGTCGTCTCTCACGGCATCTATGTCCGTCTTCAGGTCGATATCATGCAGAGGAATGAGCTTGGACTTGAGGTAGATCTTGAAGAAGCTGTACAACGCGATGAAGATGAAAATATTGAGGTAGTTTGTAAGGAACCCAGAGGCAGTGAACTGGCCCTTCAGGAAAATGTCCCAACCACTAAACAGAACAACCAAGAAGACGATAAAGATGGTAAAGTAGCTCAGATAGGGCTGGAGAGGACCCTTGTAGTAGATGTCATCACGAGTGTAGCCCTGGGCCTTGAGGGCTCTCAGGAACCGCAGATACGTAATCTCAATGACCAACCAGCCAATCATACCAGACAGAGTCGTGATGTTGACGAACCAGCCAAAGACCACAGAAGAGTCGGTGTTGACCGACATGTACACCAGGGGAAGCAGCAGGCACGTGAAACCGACAGCATAGTAGGGAACACCGCGTCTGTTGCACATCTGGAAGATCTGAGGAGCGTGACCGTCACGAGACAGACCGAACAGAGTGCGAGAGGCAATGTAGATGCAGGCGGAAGATCCCGAGATGGCCGAAGTCATGACGACGGCGTTGATGATGGAAGGAACAGCCGACACACCAGCACGTTTGAAAGCAATGACGAAGGGGCTCTGCGCGGCGGTACCGGTGGAGACACTCAAAGATGGGTCATCGTAGGGGACAATGAGCGTGACGACAAAGATGGTGATGACGTAGAAGATGAGGATACGCCAAAATATCTTCTTGGTAGCGCTGGCGATGGTGTGGCGAGGGTTCTGGGTCTCGGAGCCGGAGATAGCGACAATTTGGATGTTACCGTAGGAGTAGGCAGCGGAAATCATAATCTTCCACCAGGCGAGGAAGTGGCCGGCATCTCCAGTCTTGACATAGGCGTTGAACGGGCCAGGGTCTCTCCAGTAGTGGAAACCCAGACGCCCGTGATTGGGGGCGCCGCCGAGATCAATGACGAGACCACCGATGATAAGGCCGATGATGAGCATAATCTTGAGCGAGGCAAAAAAAACCTCGGACTCTCCGTACAAGCGAACGCCGCAAAAGTTGAGGGTGACGATGAAGACGAGGAAGATGGTCAGCCAGACGCCGGGGTTGATGGTGCCATTCCAGTACTGGACAAGCGTGGCGGCGGCGGAAAGCTCTGCGGGCACAGCAATAGCAATGGTGTACCAAAAGTTCCAGCCCGTCGCAGCACCAAGGGCCGGCTCGACGTAGCGTGTCGCATGTCTGATGAAACCGCCGGTCTGTGTGTGGAAGGAGGTGAGTTCACCTGTGGTAAAGGAGATGCCGGCGGCGACGATACCCATGATAATATAGCCGAGCAGGGTTCCAACGGGCCCGGCACGGGCAAGAGATTGACCGGAGGAAAGGAAGATGCCAGTACCCTGTGATGGGATAGTTAGCTTGCAGAGTCGAGAAATGACAGGACAGAAGAGGAAAGACGTACAATCATGCCCGCAAGGGCAATCATGTTGATGTGGCGCGAGGCCAGATCACGCTTGAGACCCTCGGAAGAGGGGGCCACGGACTCAACATCGGTGTTTGAACCCAGTGGGGCCTTGTCGATAGCGGGCTCCATGAGGTGAGGTGAAGTCGGAATCGGGGTCGGAGACGGACGGCGGACGTATCTAGGGTTAGGGTGTATATTAAGGATTTGTTGCAGATATTAAAAATTTTTTAAAAAAATCGTCGAAGAAAATGGCGTGCAGTTGACGAATTCTAAGGAATGAATATTTTGAAAAGTATAAGATTGAAAAAACTAGAACAATATGAAAAGAAGGACGTCGCGAGTTGGCGATATGCTGCAAATAAGATGATTTCTTTGTCTTTTTTCTGCTGAAGGGCGAGCTTGGAAACCCCCGTGAAGCAAGAAATGAGAGAAAAAGAAAGAAGAAAGAAGAAAGAAGAAAGAAAGAAAGGAATAGATTTAATCAAGCCGTGATGGACGAGGAATTCATTATTAAAGAAGCCGCGATTCGAACAGACAGACTAACAGATTAATCCCTTCAAAAATGGACGTATAAATGTCACTTGTTTCGGTCAAGTGTCGCGCGTTATATGTGTGCGGCAGCGTGATAGAGAAAATAAAATATGTAGGAGAGAGGGAAGTGGAGCATGATTATACGAGTACGGTGACGGATGGGGAGGGGAGCAGGACCAGAGAGACGTAGGGATGGCGGGTGCGGAAGGGCCATTGGTGGGGGGGAGGGGGAACTGAGTTATGTAGTTGATGGAAGGCGGCGGTGGCGCGGATTGTGGAACGGTGGGAATTCTGACAAGTGAAAGGGCGGTTATCTCCGTTGCACAAACGATGCATAGATCTGATAATCTGCGATATCGTTATTGTCCAATTGTCGATTTTCTTTGTATCTCGATATCTATTCGATAGATAATTCTGCGACTACGATCATGAGGCTCTCTCTCTCTGTCTCCCACGCCAAGACGCAAGACAAACGTTCTTTCTTCTAAAAACCCATGTTCAATATTCCTCCCTTTCTTGCCCCCCTCACCCCGGCCACCACCGGCCTACTTTACCGACGCCGTTGTATCATATTTTTTTTCGGTCACGAGTCAATCAAGTGGCTCAATTGCCCTAACACACATAGGTAAATATATGGCCCATATCACGATACGTTGTGTATACCAAGTTTTCTCTCTTTTCCCCTTCTTCTTTTTGCGCCTTATCTCCCTACCAGTCATGTCCTTACCATTGTCGGTATCCACCATCTCCAATCTCCAACTCTATCTCAATAATATACTCATCTCCACTCTCCATTCAAATGTCAAAACTGCCTGCCCACCATGTACTCATGTATTTGTATACAAAAAAAAGCAAGACAACGATGAGTTGATGGTTGCCTTTCTCCCTTTCTCTCTTTCCACTTCCCCTTACCCTCGCCTTGCCCACACGTCATAACAACAACTGTTACTCGTCTTTATACTTACATGCATGTCATCGATGTATCATTAAGGATTCGCATCGTGGTTGTTGAAATTCATGGCTGGCAGTGGGGAGATGAAACATCAGTGATCAACGTTGTTTGATTAGCGACTGTGACTGCATGTTTCATAACTCTAACCCTAATAACATAGCTAGATGTATGTAGATGACGAACCACAACCAGGTCCTTGACGATCAGTACTTTTTCCAGTACATTGCATTCACTAGTCACTTTCGCGTGTCCAATCCCACAGTTCCGTGGTACTGGGACTTTTATATTCTTTCTTCTTGTATGTAACCATGAAATTCTTTACGGAATGGAACATGCAGAGAACAAGCAACCTTATTCCTGTCAATCAAGGTTCTCATAATCATCATCATCCGAAAAGCAAATCAAATCCTCCTCATCGTCGTCGTTGTCATCATCTTCGGCACAATCATCACTGCCGATAACCTTGTCATTTTTTACATCCAATTTCAGCAACAACTCCTGCTCCTTCGCCTCCTCTTCCTCGGCCTCTCTCTCCAACATCTCAAATCTCTCATCCAAGTCAATCTCAAAGGCCCCGAAATCCCTCACATCCTTCTTCTTGCCCGTCTCCTTCTCCTTGTTGCACTTGCCATCACAAGTACACTCCAGTCTACAGCTCCGGCTGCACTGGTGCCCGCAAGCCAACACCCGCTCACAAGGACTCAGACAAGGGACCTTCTCGTGGTCGTAAACATGACACAAGCGCGGACATCTATGGCCACAGGGCAACAGTTCACCACAAGGCTCTTCGCATCCACCGTCCAGTGCCGCGAATTCCTCTGGCTTGTCGACTCTTGTGCACACTCCGTGCTTCTGGCAGACCAACGGCATCTTGGATCCTTGTCTTTTCATGTCTCCCAGAATCTCGAGCGGCTTCGCCCACGCAATCGCCGCGTTTCGCGCATACATAAAGTTGGCATAGTTTCCAAAGATGTAAAGCCCTCTCCTGGCACGAGATAGCGAGACAACAGTGCGTCGGAAGTCATCCAGGAAACCAATCGCATAGCGAGCTCCCTGGGTCGGAGACCTGACTAGCGACAGCAGAATCACGTCGTTCTCTTCGCCTTGGAAGGCATCAACGGTAAAGACATTGAATGGACCGCGCGGGGCCATGATGGCAAGCTCTCGGTCCCTCGCTAACTTGTGGAAGATGAGTCTGCGCTGCCCGGTGTAGAATGTCAGGACGGTGATCTTGTCGGGCGGAGTCCCGTTCTGGATCAAGTAGCAGTACATACCCACCACCATGTCACCTTCTGTGGGGTTATCCCGAGACTTGAGCGAAGTCAGCCGCTCTGCCCACGTGTGATGGAACCAGAAGGTATCCAGACCGCCCATCCCCGGCACATCTGGCCGTTCCTCTTTGTCAGAGACGATCGGATGATCCGTCAAATTGCCGTAAAACGGCCCAATCAACTTCCGGATCGACGGAGCCATACGCCTCTGCACGCCAAGCATCACATACGGAACGCCATGGTCAACCAGCCGCTGGAACAGGGACAGACCGAGATGATACGGCGCCTTGGCCATCTCCTGGACATCGGCGTGGGGAGCCAATTGCTTGTGGTCACCAACAAGAATCAACTGTTTTACCGATCCCAAGGGGCAGGCCAAAAGGTTCGCTTCTCGGGTTTCCGCGGCTTCCTCGATGAGCAGGACGCGGGGCCGGAGATGCTCAATAAGGGTCCGGTACTTGGTGAGACCGGTAGTTGTGCAGCCAATGATGGAGCACTTGTTCTTGTCAATGACCTTGGCATTGCGCTTTTGCCGAGCCTCGTTGATGATATCCGACAGTTTCTGGATCTTGTCGAGCAACGCGATGATGGCGTCCTGGTGTTTGGCCACCATCTGTTGCTGCCAATACTTGAACACAAAGGGCCGGTTTTCCAGTGGGATCTTGTTGAGATCGCTCGTATTGTTCAGTTTGGCCGCAATGTTGGCCCAGATCTCGGGCGTTTCTTCCAGGATGCGGCTCGTCTTAGCCGTGTATCTGTGTCTGACTCTGATGAACACGTGATCATCATAGTCGTCGTCGTTCAGACCCCCGTCCTCGTCCATCGGATCCGGAACGTCAATCTCATCGTCAAGAGTCGACTTCCGCTCCATCTGAATTTCCAGGCGCAGTGGAGTCTCAATAATCTTGTTGTCGAGCCAGGCAATCAATAGATTCCCCCCCATGACTTCAGATTCTATTTCTTTATCCTCATCGTCAGTTCCCTCAAATCCCATGTCCGAGTCTGAAAAGTCCAAATTGTTCTGTAAAGACTTGAGCTGCTTGTCGGTTATTAGTCCGGCTTCATGGAGCTGATCCGGCGACAGCAACTCTTCCGGATAAACCTCCTTGATCAACTCCTGCAACTTGTTTCTTGCCTCCTTGCGTTCCCGCTCCCACAGTCTCATCCCTTCGACTCTTGGTAGTGTCTTCATATCGAGCAGCAGCTCCCTCACGGTCCGCTTCTTGATGTCTCGTTGCCGTGACCGGGCACCCAGACGAGCAATCTCGGCTCCCACATTCAGACAGTGGGTAAGCAGTTGATCGAGAGCCCGATTCGTCTGAGCTGCGACGACAATGCGGTTTCCTCGCCGCAGGTTCTCCAAAAGAATTTTCAATGCAGCAACTGACGTGAACGTCTTTCCCGTTCCGGGCGGTCCTTGGACAATCGAGATCTCTTTGGTAAGCATAGATCTGAAAGCTTCTGACTGGGTGGGGTCCAAGCCAGTGGCTTCGGAGAAAGTCTTGGGAAACGGTGCCGTAAGGTCAATGGTCTCGGGGAAAAACTCCTTTCTGGGGAGAACCAGGGACTTGACATTGATCTCTGGCTCGGCCGCAAACAGCGGTGCACTCGGGGGTATTCTTTCACAGTTGATAAAGTATTTGTCAAAGCGGCATCTAGTGCCTTTGGTCAGGTCCTCGTGTTCATAGCTGACGGACATATCGGGGATTGTTGAGGTGAACTTACGGCGTGAGACTCCAACGTTTCAGTCCGTCCATGACATACTTAGTCGCCTCCCACATGCCACTTCCCGCCTGAATCATGTACATGTCCACTCCCGACATGATCCACCGATCCTTGTCATTTCCTCCCCTCCACGCTAAGTCGATTCTCGGCGCCGCATGCTCATGGTCAATGCCCGGTTCCGGAGTCAACCCGCCTACTACTTGTCTCCGTGCAACCACTGTGACGTACACTTTTGTTTTGAAGGCGTCCGAGATTGGAGATAGGGCAACAAGAGTTCCCATGGTCAGTCGTGGAGACGTTTCCCAGACGATTTCTGGAGTTCGTATGGTGGTAAAGGTCATCCGGAGGGACAGGCCGTTTGGCGCAAAGACGAACCCTTCGAATTGTGCCTGTGATGTCTTGTCAGGACTGAATGATGCACCGTAAATTCTTATGTCAGAGTAGTGGGTATACGTACCCGATCGTAGATGTGACACTCGGGAAACTCTTCCATGTTTGGATTGTCACGAAACTTGTTAACGGCGCGCCGGAGCAACTCCGTGGAGTCATGTCGGAGGATAGAATATTGCACATGAGCGTAGTGATCTTTGTCCCCGGGTGGTTTCGATATGTCGTTCTCAAGGGGGAGAATTGGTGTTTGTGATAGAATCTCGGCGGGGTCTGGAAGAGGGGATTGAACCCATTCGGGTGTGGCTGAGACCCCCATTGTTGAGAGGTTTCCGGTTATGATGTGTCTGTGTGTCCTCTTATAGAGTCCTCAAAGTCAATGATGACTTTGTGGTGACTATCTTTTGGGCCGTGACAGAGGGATATGTCGATGAAATGAAGAAGCAGGTGAGTTCTGTATTAACACAATATGATAGTGGCCCCTCCAGTTATCTACGATTTGCTTTCTGGCAGAAGAAGTGGGGAGACTGGCAGTGAGTTGCTTGTTTTGCCTCTGCTTCTTCTTCTGCTTTGTCTTTCATTTGTGTCTCGTATTTATTCAAACCTCCTTGTTTGAAGTGATGCAGTGAGCCGTCGATTGCATCTTTTGATACTTATCAAGACTAAACCTTTAGCGAGACTCACGGGATAGGAAGAACTGGACGCATGCTGTGGTAGTTAGCCACCACTTTTCATCTGATTGCAGCAGAGATAATAATTGCATGGCCTCTTTTGTTAACCAAGAAAAATTTGTGCTATAAGTCTTAGGTTGATTAGATACATCGAATAAGGCTTCAGCCTTGAAGTTTGCTGCAGTTACATCTTGTGATACCTTCACTTTTTGGACAAAGCAATAAGGGTAACCCTTGTGATACACATTATAATAACCCTAACGGACGACCATTACATTATCACATTGAACTTGTTTAAACCCGGTTACAGTAACTCGATGCGATTATGCATGGAATACGGATCAGCTCCGCCCAGCCCAATCCGTCCGTCAATCAGCCAATCAGCCAACATACCACTTCTTCTGACAGAAACCCCCTCACTTTACGCCCCTCTCCAAAACACAGAGGTTTGTCTGGTCTTGTGTGAATTATTCGGAATCACACACAAAGTCCGAAGTCCACATTCCGCATTCCAACAGTGGCCCACGGGGTCAAGGGTCGCCAATCATAATGGTAGGCAGAGAGGGGAAGAGATACATGTTTGTGGTGGAGGACGGAGGAGCCGGTGACTTTTGTTTTCTTTGGTTGAGGTTGGATGTGATGGGAATTAATAAATGTAAACGTGTATTTGGCATATAGCAGGCTTTGGACAGAGTTCGGAAGATGGAAAATTAAGAGGGGAGACTGGGCGCAGACGGGAGCGAGTCGATCCGATTCGGATAAAATGTCAGATAAGACATGTAGTGGTGGGATGTTGGATGAGTGTGACGATGATGATGCTTTTTGTTCCCGCTTGAGTCTGGTTGATTTATCTACATTTTGTTGGCTCTTCTTAACTGAAACCAGGACTTGTTTCTTTTTTACTAGAACCCATTTCTTTTTCTCTGTTTTATGGTACTGGTTGGCGGGATCATGGATGGAAGGCAAGAGATCTCACTCATGCTACGGTATTGCTCACATTGTTCCTGCGTTTTTAATAGGCAGAGTACTTTGCAATGCTATGACGGGACGGGACGACGGGATGGCATCTGTGGGTAAATGAACAGTTACGTAGTGAGAGTAAGAAATCAGACTGCTCAGTTTTCGAAGATGGAGGAGTGTTTTAGGCTGTTGAGCAAGAAGTTGTGGAAACCAAATATATCTAACCAAAAGACTAGAACGGTCTCATTCATCACCTCTACAAACGCAACCACCGCCAAAGATAGCACATCATCACTCACTGACACAGCCAATCCCTTCCTCTAGAAAGCATCACACACACAAATTAATCCACTTTCTGTAATGTTCTAGAGGAAACTGTAGAAGCTAACCCGCGAGACAAAACCCTGAACAGCTGTTTCTCCCTTGATTCTTGGAGTAATATTCATTATTTTTCTTTTCTTTTCTTTTTTTTTTTTTTTTTTTTGCCGTGAGTTCGATCCCTTGCTTCCAATGCATCATCTTGATTTTATTTTGCCTCGTGTTCTCAACTAAATAAGTGGAAGCGCGTTCGCTTGCTTGTTCCCTTTTTCGTTCTCGTCACTTCGGGCCATTCGCTTTTATAGGCCCCAGTTGCTGATCTGCAGTTGATAATTTGTTTCCCTCACTGCGTATATACATTTATTTAACTAAGTGAATATGTATTTACATTGGCATATTTGAGTATGTATTTGTATGGTGGCTACAGGGTTCAACAATCGCTGCTCAAAAACAAAAAACAAAGAACGAAAAGAAGAAACAGAGACTTGTCCAGACCTTGATCTGCCCTGTTCTCTTGTTTCCTTTCGTCTCCTCTCGGCGGGCGGCTGACAGATCTACGGTATGGGGGATGTTTTACTCGCAAGCAAGACTTGACACATGATAAGTACAAGGGCCTCCTCTCGCTCGGACAAGTTCACATTGTAAACAAACAGGATCAGTTCAATCCAGTCAGATTGTCGATGGCCGGGATGGACATGATATGGATTTGGCCTGGTTGGCTGACTGACTGGCTTGCTCGCTTGCTTGCTACGATTCAGTTACAGTGGGATGTATGAGGCGGGCTGGCTCAGCTTTAACATCGATATTTATATTTACGTGTGAGGGAGCATGATGGCGGGCACAGGATGGCGGACGAGGATGTGAGGGCTGTTGTGTGACGTATGGGATTGTATCATGCTACAGCAGTACATCAAGCTTGGTAGAGTAATAATTAGAGGATATCGATGGCCTTGTTCGCGAGGGAAAGAGAGAGAGGGTAAAAAAAAAAGAGGCAGAAGCGAAAAGGCCAAGTAAGGACAAGCACCGTAAATGACGCAAGCACAGAAAAAGAAATTATCTCAATATTTCTTCTGGCTTATTTTTTTTCTTGTGTGACAATAATAAGGGATCCTCATCAGCATCGGACAATAGCTTCAACCCGAGACTGAGAAGGATCCTTCCTGCCAGTCACCTTGACTCTGTCCCTTCTCAAGATCACATTCTTCTCTCCAAAGAAATACTGTATCCATGCCTTTATCTTGCTCTCTGTTGTGTTGGTGGTCCTTTGCCCAGAAAATCCGATACCAGAGATGGGGTTCTCCCGAGAAAGTACGCAGTTCCACACTGACGGATATAATTATAATCAGCATTATCGTCACTATCACTGCCAGCACCAATAGCCGACCCCACTGAATATATAGCGGTCAGTCATTAAGTCAGGGATTGGGAACATCCGGGCCTTAGTATTTCAAACAAGCTGAAGCACACTACCCCCGTCTAGAATCACACTTTGTCCCTCTCTTTCTCTCGCTCTCTCGCTTGCCAAACACCTATATATGTAGATCCATAGATAATTCATTCCCGTTACCCCCACCCCCCGCCCAGTCAGAAATCCCATAGTAACATCGTCCATTCGTAAATGCGACGCTGAACCTAATGGTTGTCCAGTCCTCAACCACGCTGCGTAGCCGAAATAAACATGATGTCCCACCATTATTGGCTCGTTTCCTATCTCCGAATCGCTCTAATAATCGGACTAGGGTATGGACAAGGATTATGATATTTAAGTGAGGCCCTTGTGTGATACAAAAAGGCAAAAAAGGAACACTTGCTCTACCGTACGTAAGCGCATTCCGAGCCGTAGATTGTCGTCTCGGGCGAGGGTGACGATGGGGAGCAAGGGCGGATGATGCACACATTGGCGACGTGAGGGGAAGGGGGGGTCGATGAATAGGGTAGATTTGATTTGATTTTTTTTCTTTACTCTTGCTTATATATATCTGCAAGTAAATGTATATATTTATGTTTTGTATGTATGTCGCTTCACCTCAGTAAGTATGCAGCTCATCACAGCATCACAACTGATAGGCGTTTTGCCGTTCTTGGCTCGATGGTCTAGACTGTACCGCAGTGAGGATCCTTGTTGGATGATGGATGGTTGGTTTATAGTGGTAGTGGCGATGTGGTGCAGGAGGCAAAGAGATAGAGAATAGAGAGAGAATATGCCTTTGTTTGGCAGTTTAACAGGAAGAAGAGGGGGACTGAAGGGAAAATGTGTTGGAAGTATGGCTTGTTTGTGTTGGATGGACACATCTGGCTGGCAGGTATGCAGCCCTAGGAAGGGTTGGGTGAGTGCGTGAGGACTTGTTATATATGATATTTACATACACATGTTTACTTGTTTAGATAGAATCGAGGGCCATGTTGGGTGTGGATGGATACCAGTGTATCATAGTTACTCTTGATTTGATATTATCTTGCCAAGTATATACTCAGCCAGAGAAAATAGTGTTATTGTCATGTTTCTATCGCTTAGACACAGAACCTGAGATCATCCATCATGATGCAAAAAGAGACCCTGCTGACACTTTGGTGAGATTTAGAGAAAACAAGCCAAGGACAGATGAAAGATGACACAAAGGAATGAAGGAAGGAGGAAAAGAAGAAGAAGCAAAATGTCAGTTATAACTGACTAAATGGGATCTGTCTGGGTTTCGGCCTGGCCTTTGGAATGCACCGAAGTCCAGTTCAAGGTCAAAGTCAATGGAACTCAGTTCCAGTTTTAGTTCTATTTAGTTCTAGAGTTTCCATTTAATTCAGTTCAGGATCAAGACAAGCAGGTAAGCAAGGTAGGCCTTGGTATGTGTGTATGTGTGTGTGATGCGATTGCCCACAGACCAAGTGATGATCTCCCCCCGTTAAAGTGAAAATCTCACGCCCCCTCATCCTGGCTGTTTGAACGTCAGTGGGATTTATATACAGGTTTAGTTTTAGTCTGTTTAAGTAAGAACAGAAAAAAGAAAAGTCTCCGAACAAGACGGACAGAAAACAAGATCCCGGCCTTGTTCATGTTTCCTTTATGACAAAACATTTCATTTTTTATCTTGTTAAATCTCTGCATGTTGATCTCTATATTTCTGACGTAATAGACGGTTATGCCTGGCACTGTAACTGTGATAAGGTTTCAAAGGGGAAATGTCTGCAGATATAACACAAAGACATTCTCTACATTGATTTCTTTGGAATAAACATAGAGTGTGGAATGATAGATAACAAACAACTAAATACCAAAGTAACTTGATGGCACAGGCAGTAGAGCAGGGGCTGAAGCAAGCGAATGCGAGAAGTAGAAAGATATGGAGGCGGAGGCGGAGTAGGGTCTTGTTGTGAGGAGAGAGGGAGAGGGAACGATACAAGTGTCTATGAATGGCGATGACGATTTCAAGGTCACGAGATTTTAGAAAGTTGGCTATATAGTTCCAGGCGGCTGGTTGATTTGGTTTCATCGATGTGTGTACTTTTACGTCTGAGTATGATGGTGACAGTTGGTGAGAATGATGACAAGTTAATGGGTGACAGTGGAGGATAGTTATTGATCGAGTATAATCAATGTTATAGTCTAAAAAAAGACCATTTATTATCTGTCAGCATAGGGCATGGCTATAATACAAAGCAACTATACACTGAATGTAGATACTTTGCATACACAATAAGCAGGTATTTGTCAGGTGGAATTAGCC
Organism: Ambrosiella beaveri; assembly: GCA_030294605.1. Taxonomy (NCBI): domain Eukaryota; kingdom Fungi; phylum Ascomycota; class Sordariomycetes; order Microascales; family Ceratocystidaceae; genus Ambrosiella; species Ambrosiella beaveri. The sequence goes on from JARQWA010000074.1 coordinate 74,661, forward strand.
GTTCCGATGGCGTCCTCAAGTCACCAACATGTAATCTTGTAGGTGACTTTGTTATGGTCTAGGGACCTCCTTAACGTGATGAAGATGAATGACTGGTACATAGAAACTGTAAGTTCCACTGTCTTGGAACTTTACACTCTCGAATATTTAGTGTTATTTGCCCACTGTTTAAACCCAGGACTACGGACCTGTCCGTCCATCCACCGGGAACAAAAGACGCTCATCCCTCGTTGTTGTCGGAAACCCTACGAGAAAAAAAAAAAAACCTGGTCCACTGCGTATTTACGTGTCAAGGTGTAAACAATTTTGAATCGAGAAATAAAAAAAAGAATATCTAGATAGAGACAGGACAAGGGATGATTGATGGACACATGGGAGATGGTATTTGGCCGGGGATAGATGTTTACATAAGAGAGGGATGTTGATGCCCATGCAATAGTTCTTGTTGAGAAACTATCTAGACAGACAGATATGAATGATATCAAGTGTAAATATATGTAAATATACAATTAGACTTAATCGTCTCAAACATAACGATGGACGTGATTAAACATTTGGGGGATTGGCGAGAAGGATGCGGATGGACAATGATCCGGAGAATGGGCCAGGTCCAGGTCCAGGGCCAGGGGTGAATCATGTGGGGTAGGGATTGGAGCAATAAATAGAGAGTGCTGGGACAAGATGGTGACAATGGGTGGAAACGGTCTAGAGGGAAGGATAGTTGATGTACGATGAGAGATTCACAGACGATTAATCTTTGTTATTTTCATAGGTGACGAAAAAAAGAGTGAAAGAGAAGAAGAGTTATTGAAGTCTGAAATATGAGTATATTTCTGTTGATACAAGAAATCTCATGACAAATACACACATCTATCAACTTCTCTCACACTCACCAGGCCACCACTCCGATCAAATCCGATCCATTGATCCACGTCCATGACCATCCGTTGCCACTCATCTTCACATTCCGATGATTTGCAATTTGGTCTCGGGACTGAGAGTGCACAGTGAGGGCTTTGCGGCCGTAGTGGATGGAATTCTATCTGCAGGTGGGCTTACAAAGGCAAATAATCAGGTATGTTCAGGTATGTGCGTGAGAAAGACCGGGATCAAGAGCAAGGCAAAAAGGAGACAAGGAGAGCACGGAAAAAGAGGAAATGTTATATCAAGAGGTTCGTGTGACTGGGTGGCCAAGGATACAAGTGTCATTTGTTGAGTGACAGTGTCAAGTGGTACATGGACAAGAGTAGGGAATAGTTATAATTGTCGTTGTCATTGTTATTGTTGTAGTACCAGTACTTTTAAAACCAACTTGATAATACCAAAAGCACTGTAACAATAGATGAGAATGCCAAACTTCATCGTGATTAGAAAAAAAAAAAATACAACTCACATATACACTGCCCACTGCCCGCCCATCTGACACTGTCCCCTGTCTCTGCTCATTCAGCTACATGCACGAATTCCACTATTTACTGCACGAATCACACTCTCGCACTCTTACACGCTGTTTTTATCAACAATTTTCGATATTTGAAAATATATCTGGATACAATAAACAAGGTATCTTTTGCCTTGCTCGTCATCCATTGCCTTTGGCCCCCGCCAACTTTCATCACATCATGTGCAATACCATACACTAATGGTGCTTCAGGGCGTCTGCAAATGACAGTCACGCCACTTGCCGGAAAAGGCTTTTTTTTTTGTGCTTGCATTTTTTATATGTGTACTTATTTAGTTTGAAGGGATAAGAAAAAAAGAAAATAGGGATTATGTGTGTACAAATATACCAAGCTAAGCCAAGATAGTGTTTGCCCCCAGCCAGCCAGCGGGATTTGGTCTCGGTTTTGGCCAACTTTAACTGGGGTGAATGATTATCGTCCTGCGTTTTCGGCCGGAAAGACATTATCTGCCTGGACGACAAGGTAAACAGACTATAACTATTAGAAAGAAGCTAACTCTGTAAAAAGGGAACTGCCCAATCGACAGTATCATGTTCCGACTTTTGTGTATCTCGTCAAGGTGATGCACATATCACACCCGTGTCATAAAATAGCCGTCATTGTATTTCAATTTCTTTTTGTCCACTTGCTATACAAATTACCTGGTACGGCATATTTGTGTCCTCGTACAAATCAAGGAAAGCTGCAGTTTGTCTCTTTAGCTCATCTTAATTACATATGTATCTATATATATCATATCGCTCATGATATTCATATATTCAATAATAATAGCCGCTTATATGTATAGTTGAGCGATGACACTCCTGTTGTGTACATATGAGCCACTCGGGAATGCTTAATATACAGTATCACTAGAGCCAAGTAAGCCATACAGTACACTGCAGCTCTTTGACATCAGTCTTTTATGTATTATGTAGTGTAGATGGTTATATACACCCAAGTCTTGATAATGACATGCTTGTCATATGGCGTAGTTGCCGATTTACGTCATCCCCACTCGACGTGATTCCAAAAAGGAGTGAACATCACCATGTACCTTATATAGAGCCAATTTTTGTCATAGGCTTACATGAGCACCTATAAAGTTACGGAAGAGAGAGAGAGAGAGAGAGAGAGTGTGTGTGTGTGTGTGTGTGCGTGTGGCCCTTTCATCTGACTGTACTTGATTAGCAGCGGCAAAGTCCCGAGAATGCAAGGTCAAAGGGCGATTGCCTCGAGTTTAATTGAAAGGACTTGCGGTGGGAGATGATGGCATGATAGTCCGCCTAGATGTAGATGTGTATGTCGAGGTATATGTCAATGGAAATATACATATAAATGAGATTATGGCTGTTATTAATGGATGGGTCTCGATTCAGAAATAGGAAAATAACAACAAAAAAGAAATAAAACCAGGAAGCAATGTTACCTTGAACGGAGCCGACAATTATCGACCCCAAAACAAGAAAAAAATACAAAAACAAATGAAAATAGCAGGGAACTGGTAGGAATTGACCAACGCCCGACGCCGAGGGCCTGGGGCTGAATGGTGGATGATGTGGGTGATGATGATGGAAGTACTTTCCATTTTTTGAAAGACGGAAAAGACGTTACGCATGAATGCGAGATAGGCTATTGGTCCAGTTGGGCCCAGTTAGGTCCACTTGGTCGATTTGGTGGAAACTACCGTATTAGGATAACGGATCTGAAAAGGACCGGTCGGAGGCCTTGGGACTAAAGGGACGGAAAAGAGCATTCAAAATTGACGTGAGGATGGCTTTGTTCTTGATTTCTTTGACTTGGTCTTTCTGGTGATAGGTAATAGTAAGGAGAACGAGGTATGAAATGTATATATTCTATTGGCGGTTGTCAGTTTATGTGTAAATACATGCCTGCATCTTCAAGTCCTTTGATATACAATGGACGTCATCACTTACTCCCCCTCTTGCTGCTCTCCTCACCCCATTGACACTGACAGTTTCCATCCTCCATCTCCCCCTGCCCTCGGGCCCTTGTCCATTATTCCATCGACTTACTTTTGTAGCATCCATCCCTCGCCATCCCTCGCTCTCCTCTTTCCAAGCGCTACCCGCTACCGCTACTCTGGTTCTGGGTCGTAAAACTAAGGGTCGGAAATCCCACCATCCGCACAGTACTTCCAGTCATAGTCATGGTCATGGGTAGTGAGTGAGCGAGCGCACTGTTGAGATAAGCTTCGTGATCAGAGGCTTTGTTGAGATCTGAATTTCCTGATATCTATATATTTTATCATGCTGTTTATTATCTACGTAAATATTTAGTAGAGCCTGAAGATGAACACTCACAAACAAATATAAAAGGAAAAGAGAATAAACAGCTGGATGTGCTTTGAGGCCAGAAGGTGGAAAACGAAATAAGGAGAAATTCTCTTGTCTGACGGGTTGTTGATACACAGTTGACCTTGGCCTTTTAACAAGTCAAGAGGGAACTGTGTGGATGTAACCGTCAACTCAAACCCTTTTCACTGAACCCTTTCGATTTCGTTGCTACAGAACAGGAAAAAAAAAGAAGACAAAAAGTGACTAGGAATAATTACAATCTCGGACTCAGACAAACTCCGTCTGAGCGCCAGTTAAACCTGGTTTCTCTCTCTTCTTCTTGATCATATGTAAAAGACCCTGTGAACAGACTGCCACTGCGGAACAAGAAACAAGGAACGGAACTGATAGATGAATCATGAATGACACAGCGGGAATCAGAGACAAAATGGCGGTGGTGATGAGGTCATTGCTTGAGGGTTCTCAACTGGCATGTGGTTATCTGTACTTAGATATTTACAACTTTTTTCTTCTATCTGTGCCTATATGTGTGAACAGGAAGGTGTTGCTGAGATGTGTGATGTTGGACAGAGAAGGAAATTTGAAGATGCAGGGGAGAATCTTGTCCTGTCTGTGTGTTGTGTGATTCATGATCAGTTGGTATTGGTTTTTGTTCCGAAGGGTTGTGTCTTTTCTCTTTTTTTTTTTTCCTTTCTTCTACACTTCGCTCACATTAATCTCTTTTGGGAGAGACTATGATTCCATAGCATGTAGCAAGCACATCCGGGGCACAATACTGTATGTCTCTGTAAATATATAATCTTTCTGCTCGGATAAAAAAAACGACGGACAAACTTAACATTGCTTGTTCGGGAAATATTCAAATCCACAAATATGTGACAGACAAGCACACGCAAATATCAATGTCCCCTTTTTTCTTAAACGAGAATCACGGAAGCAATTCAATAGATTTGATGTGTAGAGTATCATGACTATTGTTGGGGAGGCGTGTATAGAAATGGATCAAGGATACGTATTTACAATGCTGAATGAATGCTGATGACGCTGTCTGGGGGATATATTCTATACAGAAGCGAATAAGAGTTGGAAGTGCCAATTTTTGGTTTCAAGAGAAGCGGAGAAAGCCACTGAAGATGCGAGACCTTGACTATTGCAACTGTGAATCTGTGAATAGTTATAATCACATAGTTCCCGATGTTTACAGACGAAGAAATACGCAAAAGAAAACAACCAAATAAATAGCCTCCACTCCATCACAGCTCGCTTACACTCTACACTCATCCTGCTACCAACATCGATATACCCCCTTCCCGCCCTCCCCAAACAAGCTTAATCCCCCATGACCACAAACACCTCAAGCTATACGCCCCCTCGTCTACCACCAAACCCATCACTCCACGTGCTGCCGGCGGCGAGACGAGCGAGTACAATGCTCATGTCCACCAGCACAAATAACCCCAGACTGGCAATCTTGCTCCCACCAACGCTGTTCTATGTAGCCATTTACACATTGATATTTAGATGTGATAATATCTGGCATTTTATCACAGACATGAGTCTTGCAGATACTTATATTGGTCGACTCCCGGTGATGGAGGGGGAAAAGAAAAAGAAAAAGAGATGACGACTATATAAGTCTGTTATATGGAATGTGGCAGTTGCCCGTTGATGCTCAGTTCAAGACATTGTTGGAAAAAGTCATTATCAATCTTGTATGATTATATACAGCCAAGTCCTGCCTCGATTCTTGCCTTTTGGCTGAACATCCAGACATCACTCTATTATTGACCCCGTTATATATATCCTGCATCCCGTTACCAACATCGTCGTCATTATCTTTGCGTCCTTGGACTTGTACATATCAGTCCTCCGTCGAAAGTACATTCTATCCTGGTACATCATAACATATATCAACTACATAACCATTGGTCTACTCTACACATATCGCCCACTCTCGTTTCTTTCTCCCTCTCTTTATATACCATCACAACTACCACACCATCGGCCACGGCATCATATCTAACCTCAACGACAAAACCCATTCTATACCCAAAGACATCACTTCCTCCTCCGCCACCACCGGTCACCATGGCCGCAACTCGCTACTCTGTCTCCAGCAGCACCTCGGGTTCCGAACGCGACTTCACCATCCTCCCCACAGACCGCGACTGGGAAGCTCACAAAGACGAAATCATCTACCTCTACCGTGATCGCGAATGCACCCTCAACGTTGTCTTGAAGATGATTCAGGACAAGTATCAGTGGAAAGTTACGTAAGTAAATCATCTGATTACTATACAATATATTGCCCCCTTCCTTCCTAGGTTTTCGGTTCTTTCCTCGGGACTTGACTTTGGGAAGATAAGAATTTTCGATCCTGCCTATTCTGTAACGACGATGAGGCTTCACTTTGGACGCCTCGTCATTGTCCATCTCCCTGGACTCACTGAAAACAGCAGAAAAGAAAAAGCTTCAACTCTAACAACGACCACTACTCACAGTCCCCGCATGTTCAAAACTCGTTTCGACAAATGGGGCATCCGCAAATACCAAAAGCACATCCCCCGCCGGCCCCGCCCCGTGCGCCCTAGCCGCCGCAAGCAACAGCCATCTCCCCCATCAACCTCCCCAGCTCTCTCCACGACAACCCCTTCCTCCTCCGCCGTGCCATCAGCCCTTCCCGCCTCCCGGAGTCCCGTTGACATGTCTATCGGTTATTCCTACTGCCAACCCGTACCCATTGTGGGACAGCCAGCCGCACCACAGCGGTACGAGCTCTACGGGCAGCAGTATGGGTTTGTCAATGGAGTCAGCAGCATGGGTGGTCTTCCGTACCCGGGGCAGATGACCCCGACGCCTCCGCCAGTTAGAGGGGCTGTTCCGTACTATGAAAGTGGATACTCCGACGTGTCTAGTCACCCTCAGCACCTGGTAAACCACAGCCCGCACCACCAACATCACAGTCAGCATCCCGTGGTGGAATCTCACCATCACTCGGCCCTGTCGGTGGTGCAGTCGCATCACCCTCAGCACCCGTCTATGTTCTCCATGGACAACGCTCTTTCTCCCATCACCACCACCGCCATTGACATCCCTCCCGAGCAGCCCTCCCGACACATCAAGGGCTTCTGCCAATCCTGTTCCGTCTCCATGGTTACCGCCGCCGAGTCTTTGTTGGCAGAGATTCCCCATGATACTCCCGGGCTAACTGGGATCCGCGATCTCCAGAGACGGCTAGTCGTCATGTCCGATGTCTCAAGTATGGTCCGCAGCGCCTTTTCCTGCAACCGGGCTCGCAGACAAGAATTTGAAGTTGCAGTCAGACCTCTCTTTACTCCCTACGAACCTTCCGTTTTCGCCGGAATTATCGGCCTCATCCGCCACTGTGTCTCACGCTCCCTGCCCATCACCCGCCTGCTCCTCTTTACTCTGGAAGATGCCGCCCTGGTGACGCTCGGCCCCACCCACCCGTTAGCCCGCCTTGTCATCTGCCTCCAAGAGTTTGTCATGTCAAACTCGACCATCATCGAGAGTTTTCTTGATCAAATGGTCATTGAAAAGATTGGCCAGGCCATCTACAACCGCTTCGACCGGGGATCCCCGATGGCCGTCCGTCTCTTCGCCGATGTCAACGCGCAATGGGCCGTGGACCCTGCCGGAATCATGATCTATGGCGCCGACCTCTTCAAAGCCATGGTGGAGCGCGTCAGCCGGGCACCAGACACCGAAGTTAACGCCTACATGCCCATGGTCCCATACAATGAATTCTCCGATCTCGCCAGCAGCTCCGTAATTGTCTCGATTGGGCTCGTTCTGGCCGAAAGTCTCACTACTATCAACAACTTTGCCGCGGCAATGCCCATTATCGCCACCGTCATCTCCCGCATCGAGAGGCAACAGGCGGCGCCTTGGGATCCTGTGCGCTTGACACCCGAAGCCACCAATGACTTGTCAGTCATTGACCGGGCGGCATCACGGGCCTACTGGATTCGCTGTCGGGTGATGTATCTGGGGCATGTGGTGGGGAGCCGGGTGGATGTTATTGATGACCTGTACCGGGCAGTGGATGCGGCGAGTCGGATACGGGATGGCGAGGGATGGAGTCTTGTGATTGGTGAGGCAATGGAGATGTTTGAGGCTAAGGATGATAAGGAGGGATTTGCCAAGGTGAAGGTGTTGGAAGGGGGATATCGGTGGTGAAAAAGGGTGTATTTGGGTGATCCTCTTTTTTTTTTCTTTTCGTTTGTTTCGGGTTTACATTGTTGGTTGGAAGTGATACCTTTTTTTTTTTTTTTTTTTTTTTTGATTTGTTAGTCTCGGCTGAGACTCTTTGCTTCATTTCATGATTTGACGACGGGTATCGGTTGTGTTACGCTTGTTATAAACATTGTCTGTTGGTTGGTAAATGGTAAAGTCTGTGGGCTTTGGACACTTGAGGGCCATGGTTGGTAATGGAAATGACTGGTGTTTTTTGGGATCTGTTTGGTTTAGTTTGATGCATATGTACTTTCTGTAATATTATATACGACCTTTGCTTGATTTTCTCATTTATTACTGCCAACTGTGAATATTAATGGTCCGAGTATAAGTCAAAATAAAGTCTGCGCTGTACTACATTGACACCCGGTAGGGTTCATCCTAGCATTTCGCTTAGTCACCAACAATGAACCGCAAACCCTAATTACTTATCGATAATTCAAATCGCGACCGCCCATCGCCAGCAATTACCAAATGCGCGACAAAGTACAATTTCAGTATCACCGATACCATTTTCGTTATTTCTCACTCCGACTACATCAATTAACCTCCGCGTCACCATGCTCGATGACGACGACGATGACCGCGACTCTGCCGCCTCCTCCGATCAAGACGCCGACAACGACGAGGTAATGGAAGATGCCTCCCTTCTCGACCCGGACGCTGACGCCGACGCTGACAACGACAACGACGGGGATGCCGATGGAGATGGAGATGGCGATGGTGACAACGATAACGACGATGCGCCTGATGATAACGACGATAATGAAGCCGATGGGAATGACGATGATGGGGACGATGAAGAGGCCGATGGGGATGCTGAAGAGAATGAGGAGGATGGCCCTGGGGATGATGCTGTGGCTAGAGAGCCGGGTGCTGCGTCAAAAGATGCCGAGCCGGCGGGCGGGGCAGCGGCAACAGTGGACAAACCGGGAACTTGGTCGGTAAAATTGAGGCCGAGTCTGCGGCCAGAGACCATCACGGCCAAAGTATACGACATAGTCCCAACTATGGCAGCGCCGATGAGCACGTCGATCAACGCCTTGGCAGTGACGCCAGACATGCGGTATATCATGACGGGCGGTGCCGACGGGTACATTCGCAAGTACGATGGAGTCTCTTCGTGGAATGGCAAATTGCCGTTAACGGTGGCGCAAAGGCATCCGTTTGTCGATTCTGTGTTCAAGGCCGGCGTTCTGATGGGCTACTGGGAAAATGAGGAGCCACCGGGTGCCGCTGGACAAGAACAGCACGTGCTCAGCCCCGTGTACTCGTTGGCCGTGCACAGTCAGGCCCTCTGGGTTCTTGCTGGGACCGACTCTGGGTGCATAAACCTGCAGACGGTACGCCATGATGAGGGCAAACGCATTGCCATGTTGCAAGGGCATATGAATGCAGTCTCCGTGTTAAATTTGGCGCCGGACGAGACGACGGTGCTTAGCGGAAGCTGGGACAAGAAGATCCACGAGTGGGATCTTAACACCGGGAAGATTGCCCGGAGCTTCGAGGGGTCCGGAGGACAGATTGCAGCTATTGAGCGGAGACCATCGGGGGGTATCGCCATTCCGAGTAATGCTATGGAAGAGGCGCCGGCTAGTGACACGTTCTCGGCAAATGAGGGTTCTAGGAATAACCCGTTCTTCGCCCCGAAGAAGACCAATCCGTTTGCGCCGGCGCCGTCAACGGCCGCAGCAGGGACCGTCGGGAGCCCTGGGCATGAGTCTCTTTTTGGTGGCAGTGACGCCGGGTCCCTGTTCGGTGATGATGTGGGCGGGGCCGGGTTTGGTGCCGGAGATGCCTTTGGAGACTTTGATCATAGTGGAGGAGACGACGGATTGTTCGGGCAGAGCTTGGAGAGTCTACCGGCTGTTGGAGTCGATGCGGAGGCAGACACACAGGCAACGCAAGACGTTAGTATGGCCGATGCCGACAATATGGCGCCCGCATCCACCCAAGAGAAGGCTGCTTCTGAGTCAGCACAGACGGAGGCTGAAAAGCCCAAAAAGGAAGAAGAGGATGCCATGGCCATGGACCTCAAAATGGAGAATGAGATGCCACCTGCTAATGATACTGCTGCCATGACGCTTGCTCTCGGCCTCGATGCCCCGCTGCCCGAGAAACCGCCGTCCATCTCGGCCGGATCACCACCTCCTGAGTCGCGGCCGCTGGGCCATGTCTCCGACACGACCTTTATGTCCGCGGCCATTGATGGGACCATCCGCATCTGGGACCGGCGGGCACCGAATCCAGTAGCCAAGCTTAGTTCGCCGCGGGGAACGCCGCCGTGGGCAATGGCGGCGACGTGGAGTCCGGACGGCAACTGGATTTACGTGGGACGGAGAAATGCGACGGTGGAGGAGTACTCAATTGCCAAGGCACGGGGTGGATGGGTGCCGGAGCGGGGTTTGAAGTTTCCGAATGGAAGTGGGGCGATTAGTGCGGTGCGTGCGATGCCAAACGGGAGACATTTGATATGGTTGGTTTTTTCTGCAAGGATTCTCTATATTTTCAGCGTTATACTGACATTATACATCACAGTGCATCTCACGATATCCTCCGTCTTTATGACCTCAAAGATACCAACACGGCCAAGCACTCGGTTCCCTTTCTCATTGTTCCCGGGCCTCCGAGAGCCGGAGTCATCTCGCATCTCCTGATTGACATCACCGGCCGTTTCATGATTTCGACGGCGGGGACTCGCGGGTGGGAAGGAACGAACACCGAAGTTCTGGTTGGATACGAGATCAACTCGGTGCAGTGATTTCGGAGTCTAGGAGTTTGGTTCGGTGTGGTGACACAAGACGTGGCTTGGCTTTGAGAAATGATTTTTTTAGGAATAATAATGTATAGGATGATGGAAGGAGGGATTATATTATATATTTGTTTTGGTCATCGGGGGTATCGGTATCCTTTGGGTTTGGTTCCGGTGTTTGCTCTTGTTGTTTTGGTTTTGGCTCTGGCTCTGGATTTTGTTTTTTGTTTTTGGGCTTTTCATTGTCTTCTTCGTCTTGGGCTGTATCTTGTTTGCATTGTTTTTCATCCTTTGTGGTAGTTGTAACCTCCGGGTTTCCTGGCTCGGCCTCTGATTTCTCTTCTGTTGTCGGACTCCCGGGAATCCATCCTTTCCAATAAATCACCGTACTGGAAAAAGTATACCCGTCATCCTGTGGAAACTCCACCATGTCATAACCTCCTTCGTGAATCTCCTTGATGCACATCGGCCTCTTGGTCTCCGGTGATAACCGGGCGCTGTCAACTATGGTTAGTGTCTTCTCTTTATTTTGTAAGATTGTGTATCACGTAAACACATGTGAACAAGCCGTGGTCGGCCCCACTTACTCATTCCAGGCTTCCCAGCCAGTGCCGATAAACACCGAGGGTAATTGCTTATTTTCAAGGGCAAGGCTGTAGATGGGTGCATATAAGTGGATGCCAAAGATCAGAGTTTCGCCGTCAATTTGCTCAAAGCCGGCGGGAGAATCAACAACGATGTGTCCCAGCGACTCGAGGAATTCCTTGTCAACGGACGTATACCCGGGCTCCTGGAAGAAACACTTAATCTCATCGCCGCCCCTGAGCCCCGCGACAATTTCCAGAAACGCCAAAGCCTGCATGTGCCCCCTCCGCCTAACAGCCCACCCCAATTCCCCATCGAACCCCCCCGACCCCAGGCAAACCGCCTTCCTCACCACGGTGCCCGCCCCGCGTATTCTTGTCAGGATTCCCTTCAATCTTTCGGGGACTCCTGAGGATGCCCATTGCTCGCGGTAGTGTGAGTGGGCTTTTTTGATTTCGGGGAGCGTCGAGGTTGCCAGGAGGGGGGCACCCGAGGTGGGGGTGGAAGGGGATGCAGGTTGGGAGAGGGATACTTTGGCGGGGTGGCAGCCCTTGCGTTTCACGAGGGTCCAGTCGTTGGTCATTGTGGTAAAGTGAGATATCAGTTGGGTGGTAGTCAATGACATTATAAAGTAGCCTACAAGGAAATGCAACTTTAAATTTTCCTGTTAATAGTTAGGGTCAAGGTCTAGACTTTAGATTATCTCGATAACATTAGGGTTCGGGGTTAAACACAACTTGTACCACCATGAACCCACCCTCTTGCCATGTCTACTCACCAGATCTAGACTTTCTCCCACAGAAAAAAATCCCACTTCTCAACCCGCCAACCACAACCCTTCTGTTGGCTCTTTTCCTGCTTCTGCCCTCACGAAAAACCCAACCCAGCGCACCCGCGTGGAACGGTAACGACGGTGGCTAGTTCTGCTTCCTGATTGGCCAGCTGGGGTCCTTTAAGCGCCGGACCCATGTTGGTGCGAGAGGGGTTCCGGCGGAGGTGATTGGTGGGTGGGTTGCGGATGGTTGTTGTTGGTTAATGATGGGGAGCGGGAATTGATTTGTCGAGGGTGAAAACTGGAAAGAGAGAAAGAAGAAAGTAAATGAGATGGTGTGAGTTCGTGATGGGAAGATGTACATATATGGGATTTGGCCCCCACGGAGGAGGAGAGGGTAACGCCAGTTTTTGATAGCCTTGGCTTTTGTTTCTTCTTTGTATAATATATACATTTATTTCCTAAGTTTAACTCCAAATTATAAGTTTGCCAAGTTTGATATCTTTGTCGTTTTCTTTTTACATTGTCTTGGCTTGCAGCTGATCGCCCAGAAAACAAACCTACCCACCACACATCCTCGCCATGATGTATCAACTATCACTATTCTCCGTCTTCACAGCACTCTTGCCGATTGCCTCCGCCCACATCGTCCTCTCCTACCCAGGCACCCGCGGCAACAACCTCATCACCAACGACACTTTCCCCTACGGCATGCAATGGATGTATCCATGTAAGTCCTCCACCATCATCTCCACCCTATCCCCAACTAACTGACTCTTCCCCTCCCCCACAGGCGGCGGCCTCTCCACCACCACAAACCGCACCTACTGGCCCACCACCGGTGGCGCCGTCGCCTTCCAACCCGGTTGGTTTCAAGGCCACAAAACCGCCTACCTCCACATCAACCTCGGCCTCGGCACTGACGGGCCCGCCGGCGGACCCCCCAACATGTCCTTCCCTATGCTCAAAGACGTCCAGCTCGTCGGCCCCGCAAACACCCCCTACCCGGGCACCGTCTGCTTCCCCCAGGTTCCCCTCCCCGTCAACATCACCGTCAAGCCCGGGGACCTAGCGACCATTCAGGTCGTTGAGCTGGCTCAGCATGGAGCCGCCTTGTATGCCTGTGTCGACATCGAATTTGTGGAGCCGGGAGATGAGAAGGTGGCCAAGGTCAACGAGAGCAACTGCTTCAACTCCAGCGACTTTGGTTTTGCCGATATTTACACCGTAACTGTTGACAGCGCGAGCGGCCAGATTAACTCCAAGGCCACAACATCCGGCGCGAGTTCAAGAAGGGCCTGGCCTTTGCTGACGACAGGAGCCATTGTCGGTGTTTTGTCACTGTTTCTGTAGACGGCCATGGGAGGAAGTGAGTGATATCGTTAGTGAGGGCAGCTTTCTTGTATATATTAGGGTTGGAGTTCCGGGAATAATTGTTTATTTCGGTCTGGTTTGGCTTGACCGTATATTAATTCAAAACAATCTGTTTAATGAAACCAAAAAAGTCATCAGCTTTATTTACCTTGAAATTCATCAGTCACATTTACAGACGTAGAATCTCCGACGCCAGAGCCTTGACTCTAGACTCCTCCACCTTCTCCAGAACCTTCCGCGTCCACACTTTCCACTCCGAACCCGCACCAGCCTTTCCGTAGCCAACAAGCGTGCCTAGGGCCACCAAGCCTCGATACAGAACCTCGCTGTCCGCTTGTGCCAGCAGGATAACGCCAATAACGGAGACTATTCTCTCCTTAATAGATGAAGGCAGCGCAGTCTTGCCGTTGAGAACAGCAAGGTTGATCAGAGACGTAGTCGCCGCAATCTGCACATGTCTGTTGCTGGTGCCAATGCCCGGTCCAGATCCAGGAACACCCACAACCTTCTCCAGAAACTTGACTGCCTTCTCGGCCTCGATGCTCATCAGAGCCTCGCCATCTTCAGACAGGAACAGATTGGCAATGGCACGAAGGGACATGACGACACAGCTGATATTAATCGCCGTACCTTCAGGAGCTGCAAGCACCGCATTGATCACAGCATCAACAATCGTACCACCGCTGGGATTAGAGTACTCCACAGCCGCCGGATAACGAACCAGGAAACGAAGCATATCCAGGCCAGGCAGGATGTCGGTGTAATCCCATTGCGTCACAACCTTAATTACCTTGTCCAGGTCCGCAAATTCAATCTCAGTCTGTCCTTCTATACACGGCCGCAGGTCGGAAAGAGCTTGTTCTTCCGCTGGGTTCAAGGCCTTGTCTTTGCGACCAGTGCTGATCATTGTCTTGTTGATCAGATGGATCTTGTTGATCATGTCTGTAATCATAACGTTAGTTGGTAGTTCCTGTGAAAACTAGAACATATACAAAACACTTACTGTCAAACTTGCCATTCAGCAGATTGACATACGTCTTTTGAGGAAGGGTCCGGGTCGTGGGACCAGCAGATTCGCCACCATTGACTGGTTCCGGTGATTGCTCCGAACTCTGCGTGATGGTGGCACCTTGAGTGTTGGACTGCAAGAACTGAACCACATTATCCAGGTACGCCATAGGCAACTCATTGTCTTCCAGAAATTTGCGCGCAGTCTCAAACACGTTCTCTGAAAGATTATATGGCAGCTTGAGAGGAGGTTTAGACTCGTCAATGTCCACGTCAAAAACGTAGTCATACATCTTGCCGTTGTATTCCTTCTTCTGACCACCACCAGCTGCATCTACAATAGCACCGACATGTTCCCATTTTTGAAGGGCCACCGACCAAGTATACGCAGCTAGCGATCCGTCGTCATGCTTGATCACCTGCACCTGACCATCCTTGGTACCAGACTTAGTCTTCAAGAAGTCTGTACCCGGAACCTTTTCCTTGTTGATGGCCCCCATCTGCTGCTGGGGAATAGCAGAAGCCTTGACGGCTTCCTCGAATGTTGAAAGCAGTTCCTTGTCCGCTTGTCTTTCCAGGCTCCGGGTGAAAATGCGTGCTACATGATCACTGCTGGCAGTCACAATGTCACCTGTATCCGGACACACAGCTACCGACCACACACTCAGTGCGGGATGCGTGATGGTTTGGATACACTCATTGTTCTTCCAAACGCGCGCAGTACGATCTTCACCACCACTAATAATCTCGCCAGTTGGCAAAGCAGCCAGAGCGTAGACATAACTATCGTGACCAAGAAGCTCTGCAACGCCTTGACCGTTGAGCTTGTAGATACGAATAACGCCATCATTGGATGCACAAGCAAAGTCGCCACCGGATGAATGGCCCTTGGGCAGACGGCACAATGCGCGAATGATATCGGGGCAGTAGATGGTAGAGGATGGGCGGACATCACCGGCGATTCTCTTGCTGAGATCGTAGATGCGGATCTTCTTGTCGGCGCAGCCGGTGATGACGGTGGTTTCGTTATAGGCTAGAACAGCCCAAACACTGAGTTCATGCTCTTGCAGAGCTTTGAAAAAATGTTAGCTATACTTAGATGACTGTAGTTGCATACATTGCATAGTAAAAACTTACTCAGCTCTGTGTCCCACTTGCCAACCGACCATACTCGCGCCTGACAATCCCAGCCACCAGACACAATGTAATCACCATTTGGTGAGATGTCAATGGTGCATACGTTAGCCGCATGACCTACCAACATGCGCTCGGCATCCTCGGTTGGAGTGGACGATAGCCTGCGCACGTTCAGGATAGTATCCTTTCCTCCTGACACAACAAGGCCCTCCGGGTACTTGTCACTGGGCTTGATGTAAGCGATAGTGTTGACATATTCAGAGCCTTGGCTGATGAGAAAGCTTTCCGGGGCAGCAGTCGGGGGGGATCTGATCCAACGACGGACGGTACCATCGCGAGAGGCCGTAAGAATAGTGTCTGGGGAGGCGTAAGTCACGCCTCGGATCTTTATGACAAGGAAAGGTTAGTATCTTCTCCGTTAAAAGGCATCAAGGCCACTTATGGTCAAGATAGGTAGACATACATCTGAATCATGTCCGATGAGCTGAGCTGAAAGCTTGAAGCTCATGATCACAGGGTAATCACTAGTAGAGGAAGACAGGGTATTAAAAAATCAGAAGGGAAGAAAAAAAAAATTAGTAAAAAATGTTTAGAGGGAAAGAAGATAGTAATGTCCAAAAATTGATGATGGTACAATCAAGTGTCGTGAAGTCGTGAATCGTGCAGTGTTGTGACAAATAGACAACAAAGTGGAGGCTATGGTTTGGAATGCGACAGTATGACGTTAGGTAGCAAGTTAGGCGCAACTTATTGGCAAGACGTCCAGGAACAAATATGGGTCAGAATTGAAAATAGACCTGTCACGATATACAGATGCAAACAGATGAAAATGATTAATGTACATAAGTGGGATAAAGAATTCGGTGGTATCCTGCAGAATCATGTGAATGTGGAATAAAGTAGTTATTGCCAGTAAGACAATTGTTATATGTCGCGGGAGGGGCGTAATCTATCCGTTAAGCTAGCCAGCCGTTGACGTAGTCCCCTGGTTAAGGAAGGTTAAAATTCAAAGCTATGGACTACGACACCACAAATCTACTCGTTGATGCATAAAGATAGCTGGTTTGATTTATCTGCTGGTTTGTGATTTGGAACTGTTGCTGTTACTGACTAATTGGCTCCTAAAGCCCCATATTGACGATGCAATCAGCTTCAAAGCTCGTTCGAGCCCTCCAATTTCATGTTCTGGACATGGTGGGGCACTTTCCTAGTCAGGAACCAGGGCTGACTAATCTCGGTGAGAACCTTTCCTAGGCCAATAAAACATTGACAAACATGGGCTATACCGAGAGCTCCTGCGCATTGGGCGCTTGCAGCGTAGGTTTGTTAGAGCGAAGGGGGTGACCTACCAGATCGAGTCGCAACTACCGCGAATTTTGGTTTGAGACCAAGCGAGTGTTTTAGATTTTACAAAAGCTAGCAAGAAGGTAGAAAAGAAAAATCTTCACCTCTTTCCTTGATTATTGAAAGGTGACTTCCTTTACATTTTCACTTCACGAAAGAGCCTTGTGCGTGAATCAACAAATACCAAACAAATTCATCGTCCCCTCTACAACACAAAGCAAAGCCATCGTCTCCTAGAAGGTTGACATCACGTCTAGTTTAGAACGGTATTCTTTGTCATCCACATCACGACAACTCCTAACTACATTCTCGCCGCGCCTGCACGCTTCCTCCCTTGACGCCTGGACTTTTTTTTCTTGTTTTTGTTGGGCTACATTAGCATTGTCACGATTACGAACACCACTTCAGTCTCTACAACGGCCAAATCGGATTGCATTCTACGATTTGTTCCCAATTGACGACGACACGAATCCCCTTTTTTCTCTCCTGTACCAGTATTTTTTTTTAGACTTGGTGCTCTTTTCCGATACGATACCTTTACAACTAGATACGTCATTTTGGTTCTGCTTTCGCTTTGATCTTGCCACAATTCACCTCTACTGACTGGGACAATAGTAAAATACTGTCAAGACCCATATAACGAGTTCAAGTGTATAGATCTTGTTGTTTATCTGCAATCTTCTGTTTTCATTGGACATACACCACAATCATCGACTATGGTTACTGAACAACCCCGCCAATACGTCCCTTTGACATGTCACGGCCATTCCCGACCAGTCCCGCACATCGAATTCTCGTCTCTGGAAAAGGAGGAGGTCTACTATCTTATTTCGGCATGCAAGGACAACAACCCTATGCTGCGCGACGGCCAGACTGGTGACTGGTAAGTGGCGGAGGAGGGGCGGAAGTGTTATGTTTATACAGTAGAATGTCAATCACATGCTAATATTGATTCTTTCTTGGATGCAGGATAGGTACCTTTATCGGCCACAAGGGTGCAGTGTGGCAAGCTCGCCTGAGCTCGGATTCATCGAGAGCAATAACCGCGTCAGGTGACTTTAGTGCGTAAGTAATTTATGATGGATTATTTTTGTTAATTGCTATTTTTTTTCTCTCTTGTTGGTTTGATAGCGTCAGAAATCTGGTAGCTAACACATTGTCCGCATTGTAGCAAGGTTTGGGACACTCACACCGGTGAGCTTATTCAGTCGCTCCAACATGACCACATTGTACGTGCGGTTGCCTTCCATCCCAAGAACCCCGATCGTGTAGCCACTGGTGGCCATGAGAAGAAGCTGAGAATCTGGGACCTCTCTGAGCTCCCAGCGGAAACTTCTACTAGCGCCACCAAGGGTATACGGGAAATTGGCGCTGGTCTTCACAAAGACACGATCAAGTTTATTGTGTGGACGCGCGACGAGAGCACCATCATCACCGCGGCGGGTAAAACTCTGCGGTGGTTCAACTACAAGACAGGTGCTTTGGTACATGAGGAGACGGTTGATGCCGAGATCAGATCCTGTGAGCTGGTTTCTCTGGCGCCGCAATACTCGGATCCCACTGACATTGGCGGTGGTTTTCCCGTTCTATCCGTGGCGGCGGGCAAGAACGTATACTTTTGGGGCGGTGCGCAGGCTCGGGATGAAATCAAGCGCATGGACATTGGGTTCAATGTGGCCAGTGTCGCGGTTGATCTGAAGGGGCGCAAGATTGTGGTTGGCATGGAGCCCGGTACCTGGGCGCGGGTACTGAAGTGGGAGGATGCGAGCGAAATCGGTAAGTTGGCGCATCAGATATGGGATGAAATGAGCAAGTTTAAATAGGTATCAATGATTGCTAACATAGTAAATCAGCCACGCACAAGGGCCACCACGGACCGATTTGGAGTATTGCGTTTTCGCCCGACAACAAGCTTTATGCCACAGCCTCGGAAGATGGTACGATCAAGCTATGGAAGAACTGCGAAGGGTTCTACGGTCTGTGGAAGGGTGGGGCGATGGACAAGTCTGCGGAGTAGGACATTGCGGATTCATGTGCCTCTTTGGGGATAGTATTGGCGGAGTGTGCGGAGAAGAATGTTGGAGTGGATGACGTGCAGGTTGTTGAGATGGACGGTGAGGTTGAGGGGAGAAAAGAAGATGTGAGATTGAAAGGGCAGGCGAATCGGGGTGGTCGACGGGGAAATGGGAAGAAAAACTGTAACAGGAGTTCGTCTGGCAGTGCCAAGAGTGGCCGTCGGAACAATCGAGCAAGCAGTGCAGATTGGTGGGCTAGGAAGTAAGCAATAGTTGGTTTTTTTTGTCCTTGATAGAATGCGAGTAATCATGAGCTCTGTTCTGTCACTTTGAGTTGTTTATGATGGATTCGTGAGTGGCAAATGATAATGTGTGATGGTTGTATATGTCTCAGTCGTCGAATGACTAAGCTTTTTAACTAGTAAACTAAATATTAAGAAATCCGTCCCGAAATACAAGAAAAAAAATGAGATGATAGATAACCGGAACTCCGAAAAAAAGAAAACTCATTGTCAAAATGGCGCAGAAATAACAAGACAAAACATACAAAAAAACAACAAATGAAACCAAAAGAGATGCGCGAGTCTCTCAAACCCTAAGAGACTGTCTTGCCCCCACAATCGGGAATCGTCACCCCGCTCTTCAGATTCCGATTCACGTCCATGAGACCCCACTGGTCCTCCCACGCCTTGCCCTTTTCGTTAAACTTTTCCTTCCATGGCTCGTCGAAGGCTGAGAACCAGAAATAATTGGTGCCGTTCGTCAGGGCGTCGCAGATCCAGTCGGACAAGAGGGCATTGAGGCCGTCGACGGAGGCCTCGGAGCCGTCGGAGGAGTCGCAGGTGCTGACGCCAGTAGGACAGTTGGTGCCGCCCGAGGTGGGCCAGCCGATTTCGGAGATGATGTTGTCGGAGGCAGTGGATTTGAAGAAGTCTTCGTTGTGGTTGGTAAAGAAGGAGTAAGTCCAGTTGGCGGCCTGATCGTAAGGGACGCCACCGAAGAAGGGGTGGATGTTGGACATGATGACATCGGACTTGTCGGCGAGCGACGAGGTCCACTTGTCGCCGAGGTCCGAGGTGCCGACGGGCAGTGAGAGGCCCTTGGCGGTCAGGTTGGAGCGCACAGAGGACATGAGGGTGCCGAGTTCGGTCTCGGTCATCTCCTCGCGGTACAGGATCTCGTTGGCGATGATGAGGCCCTTGAAGGGCTTGTCGCCGTAGGTATCGAGGATGTCCCACATCTGCGAGAGTTGGCGGTCATTGGTGGTGCTGTTACCGTCCTGCCACACGCCGAGCCATATGGACATGGTGTCGGAGATGTCAAGGTAGTCAAAAGCCTGGATGATCATCTCGGTCTGGTTGCAGTCGGTGCCGTAGACGCGGATGACGTTGGTCAGCTGACTCAGCACGGCCATATCACGTGTCACGTTGTTCTGGCTGGGCGGGTTCTTAAGGCAGTCGGGGTACTGCGTGTTGAGCGGCGTGTAGTCCATTCCGGGGAAGACCTTGTGCAGGTCCCCGTTATTGAGAAGCTTCTTGATCTCATCCGAGTCCTTGGTGAGCATGCCGTTCTTCGAGGTATCATCGTCTGCCGATTCCCCGCTTGAACTGCTCGACTTGGACTTACCCTTAGCCGAGTGGTTCGCGAGGTAACCGCCCAGAGTTCCGCCGATGATGGCACCCACAATAAGGATGCCAAAAACGACAATGATGAACCATTTCCAGAGACGGCGATTGCGTGTTTTGCCGCCGGCTGACGCTCCGGCACCGGCGGCCTTCTCCTCCAGTGCGCTCTTGGTAAAGCCGGCCGCGGCCGCGCCACCTAGGGCCCCCGCTGACGCTGAAGCGCCGGGGACGTTTCCATAGGTTGTAGACCGGCGTGATGTCGGCGTTGAGGCACCACCACCTCCGCCGCCAGGCAGCGCGTTGAGCATGACAGCACCACCCATAGCAGTGGCCGCCTTCACTGACGGCGTGATGCTATCACGCTTCTTGTGGAGGTTGATCATAGAGCTGTGGCCGGAGCGGTGGTGATACGTGAGGCCATCGTCGCCGTCGTCGGCAATGAGCGCCGGGTTGACCTCGCCGAGGCGGGGATCGAGCGAGCGAGAGGAGGCATAGTTGGAGTAGTGGTCATCCTGAAAGGGGTCGCGGAGGGACGAGGCTGAGCGTGAGGGTGATCGCGACGAGGAGCCGGCGACTGACGAGGTTAACCGCGGTGGCAATGGCATGTCGAAGTCTTGATGCAGAGGCACATTCGGGCCGTACACGGGGGACGGCGGCGAGGCCGAGGGATAACTGTAGTCGTTTGGCGATGGGTTGGAGACGTAGCCGGCGGCGCTGGTTGAGGACTGGTTGGATGAAGCGTGGGAACTGCGATTGGACGATTCCGAGGCCGCAACAGCGGCTAATTGCGGGTTGCTGGCGTTCATTGTAGCGGGTGGGTGAAGTGGGATATCCGTGTATCCATCAAACACGGCAGTGACTGAGTCGGTTGAATGAAGTGGCGGTGGCAGCGGCGGGAGCGGTCTTCCTCTCCGGGGCGACAGCGATCTTGAATCCGGTAAAGCGTACCGATTTGAAAATGGGTCAGCTGGTGACAATTTTTCCACAACACTGCTGTTGTTTGTTGGTGCCGGTGATGGCCTTCGGATGCTAGTATTACTGTCGTTGCTGATGGCACTATACGCCGAGGCTGCGTCGTCAAAAAGGCGCCGAGGTGGACACCATGTGCGTTCTGGCGAGTGCGAGGACGGGATACTCGAGTATCCGTCAGGGATCGTCACGGAAACAGGCGACTCGGCACAACGATTAGCAAGGCTGCTGTGTCCGGAAGGGGCCGCGACAAGGCTTTTTTTCGCAGGAGATGCAGAGCGGTCTCGGTGAAAATTCAGACCCCGGTGCCGGTGTTTGTGGTTCCGGTTGTCTACTGCAGCAACAGCAAATTGGGAATCGGAATGGAGACCACGAGCGCGGGTCGGCGACGACTGCTGGTTACTATTCAAGAGGTTGGAGTATCCGTCGTTGGAAATGACGGCGGCCTGGGTGACAGCGGAGACTTGTTGGCGGAGGGGGGCCCGGAAGGCCTGAAATTGCTCTCGTCCGGGGGCTCGGAGGGCACCTTTGGAAAGCGGTGACGACGCTGATTCTGATGCCGATGATAACTGTGATTGTGACGGTTGCGGAAGGGACGGCTCTTTGGGAAGGTGGAGCGGGAAGGCAACAGCAGCGGGGGCTGGGGCAATTGCAGAGTTTGTGGCAGTTGTGAAATCGTCACCTGTTGCCAATTGTGGTTGTGATGTTTCAGCTGTGGGGGCAGGCCAAGGAGATGATTGCAATAGTGATTGTGTCGCTGTTGATGAGGAATAGTGTGGGACCGTCGGATCGGAGGCGTATAGATCGTAGGGCGATGACGCTCGCAGAGCGTTCTCTGGGCTAGCAGGCTGGACCTGTGGTTTTTCCTGTTGTTGTTGTCGCTGGCGTTGGTGGTGGTGCTCTTGTTGCGGTCGATGGTGCCTGAAAAAAGTTGAAGAGGGCATCGTGGGAAAATGAAAGGGACGTGTGCACCTGCAATGAGATTGCTTATATTGGAGGGGGGTGGGGGAAGTGGGCTGGTTGGTGGACTGGGGGAGGGGCGTGGTGGTAGTAGGTGTGCGTGGTGGGTCGGTCGGACAAGGGGGTGTGACAGCAATGGATGCGGTGCCGCAAGAGAGCAGGTGCGGTTTTGGCTGGGAAGGAGAGAAGCAGCTTTTAGCAGGTGGAAGGTCAATAGCTAAGGTTCTGAGAGAGAGAACAGCAACAGGAGGTGCAGTAGGCAGGTATAGTATGGTACAGGCAATAAGGTGCAGAGAGGTGCAGCTGCTGTAATTTGCAGTAGATGGGTAGAGATAGCGAGTTGCAGACGAGGCAGTTGCTGTATCTGGATGGATCTGGGATTACAGAAAATCAAAATGATAATCTTGGGTTTGGCGGCACAGTTTTGGACAACCCGGGCCTCTTTTGTTTTGTTTTGTTATTTTGTTCTTCTTCTTCTTCTGTTCGAGAAGAATGAGATTGCCAGTAGTCTCTCGTCAGTCGACAAGAATGAATGAGGCTCTGTTTGTGAGAGAGTGAATGAGTGCCTGTTGTCGGTTCTTTCCCAGATTGCCAATCATACAGAAACAATGACGTCTTTTTTTCTTGGGTTTTTAATCGGCCGGATTACACAGATGCGATGTGAGTGGCTCGCTCGCAGCAGCAGCAGCAATAGTAACAAGTCAAACCAAGCCGTGAATTTCACAGCACCCGTGTCTGTGCCGGATTGCCCACTTTGTTTCTGTTTCGGTGTCGTGGGTTTGTATGGTGTCTCTCGATTTGTGTTGTCTGTTTATCGTCTTTTGTTTTTTTGTCTACATTTTGGGTTAGTAGATGTATATTTGTCTACATTTTTGCTTCCAATCGCAAAGGCCAAGATCTGTTGTTTCCTTGTTTTTTTTTTTTTCTTTTGTCAAGGGCAACTACAGGCTCCCTGTGACATCTTGTTGCCTGCCCTCTTTGGTTACTTCTTGTCTTTTGTCATTTCTCCAGGAAATTTCCCTGTGATTTCAAGCATCTTGGACTGATTTTTTTCGTCTGCCGTGCATATCAAGCAGCTACTGCTTTGACCACCTTTCAATGATGTTTAATGTAACTGCAACTGCCTTGTCGGGGCACTGACCCTATCCCTCACAGTTTCTCTCGGTCTCTTTTCTTGTTTTCTGTCTCTGGAGAAAGCGAGAGAAGCAAAGCAGAGAACCGAGCAGATGGGGCCCCATATACAGCGGCACACACACACATTTACAGGGCTGGCCATCAAAGAGAGAAAGGCACAGAAAGGGGTTTGATATGTAAAAGTGTAAGGCAGATTCAACCCTTTTTTTTTCTTTCCCGGAGACTTCCAGGACTGAAAACATCATCCAAGGGCAAAGTAAAGAGACCGAGTTGCGAGGGTGAAGGATCAATAAATGATTTTGGGACGGGAAAGTGCAGATTGAGTGGATTGATTGGTTGATGGAGATGTTCTACCGCTCAGGGCGCTTTTTTGTTCTTTTGGGAAGGGACGGAGGCAATGCAGTTGCTGTTGCAGTGGGTGGGTGGGGCTATAGTTTTTGAGAGGTGATTTTTTATCTTTTTACATCTTGTTATATATGAATACATATAGATTTTGTATGCGGTGATTTTGTGATTGTGATTGTGGATGTGCGTGTGTGTATATAGTGGGCGGGTGGGAATCAATTATTTGTATAAAGTTGGATGACGACGGGATGAAGCGAGAAGGAATGGCAGTATTGACATTATGAAGAGTGACTATTATTAGAGAAACGGTGTGTGTGTATGTGTTGCTTCTCGGTTGCGAAACCAAGTTCATCCAAATAGCGCTTGGTATTAGATCAAGATGAAATTGACGATTCCCATGACGATGATGTCAATGGGAGTGGATGCGTGAGACTGTATAGTGCAGAAAGAAATACGAGATGTCGTTGGACATAGCCCTGGAGTTCGAAACGCCACTGGGATTTCTTTCTCGACAACATTTTAGGGCCCATTTTTTTTTGCTTCTGTTCTTTAAATATCATACTCAGATAACAAGCATAAAAGAACGGATTTTCCAAAAAAAAAAAAAAAAAAAAAAAAAAAAAAAAAGACAAAACTCTACTAAAAATCCACAAGTGTTATAAATATCAAAAATATTCTAGAAAAGGACCCTGGAGAGATCCGAGACTCTGCATCGTTATGTAGCCTGGCGTTTGACACTTGTGGCAAGGAAGAGAAGGAGGAAGGAAAGGAAGGAAGGGAGAGAGTTTGCGAGACTTTTGTGTGCGTGTAATATATAGAAATGCAATGTTTCAAAAGTTGATGGCGATGTCAATATCTCGTTAGGACTCGAACTATTTAAGAGATATTAGGCGGAAAATAGAAAAAAGGAAAAAAAAAGCGAATATATGGTGGCTGTGTATGTGGTATGGAGAGATTAAATAATGTGATGCTTTTCTTAGTGTGCTCAATGGCCAAATAAATGAGGCTTCTCTTGATCTTCATTTCTCGGACTTCTGGTAGAGTTCCTGATCTTCTGAGCCTTGCTCGAAATAAAAGGGAAATGGATCAATGAGCTTATGCTTGTGGTATGTAAATTTGTGTTTGTTGACTCTGGGTATATATGCTTATAGCGCTTAAATACAATCAAGACAATACACTAACTACACTCACTATGGCTACACTAGTAGTTGATTATAGAACACAGCCACCAAAGCAGAGTAAGCAAAGCAACATGAAAGTTGTTGAAGTGACAGCCTTTCTTTTTTTTTGTTCTGTCTGTGACTAGCATGGAACTTCCCATCATCGCCATCACGAAGAAGAGAAAAAAAAAGAGTAAATGAATTCACTCGGATATTATCACCGACTTCTTCACTTCTTCTTCCTGGCCGGGTCCGTCCGACATCTGTCATCAAACGTCATCGTCACCACCCAACCCCACACTCTTTCTTTCTCGTCTCCATCATCATCGTAATCCCGTCAGACTCCTTCGCCCCGCCAACCCCCCCAGTTGCTCCTCGGCAATGTCAGGGTCATCGCTGCTTCATCGCTATTTGCTTGTACAGCGCTCACTAATAAGCACCCCAAAAAAAGCCAAAAAGATTGCGGCTCATTATGCAAGCTCGACTTGAGCTATCTAGCTGGGGGGTTGGCTGACATGTTGGTGGCACTTCATTATAAGGATTTCGTTGTTCAGGGGAACGGAGGGGTGAGACCGGAGAAGACGGAGGACTATAGACACAGGTAAGAAAAGAAGAGCACAAAGTGGGGATGCTGACGACGGCAAGCAACGGTAAAGGCAGGCAAGCATGGCGATCTGAGCTGAAAGATAAGCGACACCAATGCTTTTTTTTTCTTCTTTTTTTTGACTTACCAAGGCTTTTTGTCGCTTTGTCAAGAGCTTGATGATGATTTAAACGTGATGGTAAATCAAGAAGAAAATAAGAAAAGAAAAAATCAACAGAGGATACTCTTGTCATCTCGACGACTCACCACACAATACATATATATATGTACACACACATACTTCCTCCCTTTATTCAATATTCTTCTGTCCCTTTCCTGTTGTCTTTCCCTTGCCTCATAGGAAAAACAACATCATAATCCATTCATTCTCGGGACACCCTCCTCTTTCGTTGCTATAGGAGCCCTCTTTGTCACCGTCTATTTTCATGCCATTTGTGACCATTGGAATGATGTATGTGTATAGCCTGCTCCTATCAATCGTCTTTCCTTTCTGAAACCCTTGGGCGGGCGAGAATAAGGATTGACCCATATGCTATATATCAGTATTAACCCTGCTAATCGTTCTTTCCCTTTTGTCCTTTTTTCCCTACACCACAAACATTCCAAAGTAAACACTGTATTGATTACTAGGTCATTTTCTGTTTGTTCCTATGCATTAGGGTTTCTACTAGTAAGGTTTATGCGTATCTGGTGGCGGGTGGCTTGTGTAACTATCACCCGCTTTTTCTCTCTATCTCTCCCTCTTCCGCCCCCTCTTCACAAACGAAGCAGATAGCCGGGAAAGCAAGAAATTATCACGCGTATTATAGCTTGCTAGGCGTATTACAATATGGTGGGACAAAAGGGGAGTGAAAAATCAAAGAAAAAGAAAACAAAATGTGTTATATTGAGACATGATGAAGGTGGCGTTGATGGTGAACACTGGACACAGAGAGACAGGCAAGAGAAAATAAAAAGACTATTGATCTTGTGTAAGTATTGAGAGTCACTGTGAATGAGGGTAACTGTAACAAGAATATTATAATGTAACTAGTCAGCAATGAAAACTCAAATATTAACAACAACTACTACCACCCGTAAGTAACCCCTCCCTCATTAACACAACAGCCCCCTCCACTAGATAGCCGCCCGAATCCCCTTCTCCCCCCTCACCAACGCCTCCGCATGATCCACAAACAACGTCCGACTCTTCGCCATCGCCACCACCCAACTCCACACCCTCCACCACCCAACCTGCCCCACCCCCGCGCTCTTCCCCAACGAAACAAACACCATCACCCCCAAGTCCACCGCATACTCTTTCAGTGCCCCCGCCGTCTTGGCCTTCCCCCGGAGGACAGCATCGAGGTTCTCAGCCAGATGGGCCACCTGCGGGTCGATGCGCGTCGCCTGCTTGCTTTCGAGCGCCGTAATGTCCCCGACGGCCCAGACAGCCTCGGAAACCTGCGACTGCAGCGTCAACTTGACCTTGATGAACCCGTTGCCATCTAGTGCCTCCGCCGGCATAAACTCCGAGTTTGCCTTGCCGCCAAACGTCGGCAGGTACACGTCAGCATTGATGGTTTCCCCGTTGCTCAACTTGACCGTGGTCCCGTCGATGGCTGCCACTTTGGCATTCTTGATAATGTGGACGCCCTGGGACGTCAGCGTCTGGGTGGCGGCTTTCCGGGTGGAATTAGCGAGGCCCGGGAGGACGAGAGTATCGCTGGTGACAAGGTGGATCGTCTTTTTCTTCCCATAGAACGTCGCGAGTTCCGCGGCCGTCTCGCAGCCCGTGGGGCCGGCGCCGGCAACGATGATGTCGTTGGCCGTTTCGATTTTCCGCTGCAAAGCGTGCAGAGAGTCAAGGGTCGCCTGGTAGCCACTGGGCAGCGTCTTAAAGGGGAGTCCCGATCTCTCCGAGGTCCCCGTGGCCACAACCAGCTGATCAAACAACAGCGTCTTGGAACCCCCGTCGCCGCTACTGGTATTCACGGTGACCGTCTTCCCCTGGATATCAACGGCCTGGGCGAGCCCTTGGACAAAGGTGAAGGCGGCGCCGTACTTTTCAAAGCCGGGGCGGAAGTCGGTGAAGACTTTGTCGTCAGGGAGGACAGAGGGGACGACGGCGCGGATGGCGGCGAAGTTCCAGTAGAGGTGGGTGGAGGGGGCGACGAGGGTGATGTGGAGGGAGGGCACGGCAGGGAGGGTGTGTTTAAGGAGTTTGTGCGCGGTAGTGAGGGCGGCAAAGGAGCCACCGAGGATGACGACTTCAGGCATGGTGTATGTGGTGGTTGGGAAAAAGACAAAGAAATGAAAAACGAGAGGGTATCAGTAAACAAGTGACAAAGAAAAGCAAAAGGGGTAAATACTCAATAAGCAGACAGGAAAAAGGGAAAAAAAGAAACATTAAAACCTTATCATTCCCCGGATGTCACTCCCATCTTATAGACCCTCTTCCCCATCGGCCTCCGCCCCCCCGGCCACCTATTTCCTGCCTGCCGTATACAAAAAAACAAACCCAAACCCTAACACATACAACCGCAAACAAACATCCGTCGGCCTAACCCGCCTTCCGCCTCAAGCGGAAGAGCCACCCCCTTGAGCTTTTGAGCTTGCAACCCGCGCGGAAATCGAATGCTTTTCATGATCGTCCATTTACGTACATGGGATCCACAGATTTATGATTGGACCATGAGATTACCGAAGGGAGTCAATTCCCCAATTCAAAGCTATTTGGTATGCTTACCAAAATGAACAAATTCCAACTCTGATCAATCACGCGATATTTAGTCTTATTTTTTCGCGTTGCCTATTAGTCTCTGTATCCCTCGCTCTCTTGATTCCAATGATTCGTACCAAACAGCATCTTTCTTTCTTTCCTTTCCTCTACTTCTATTCATCCGCACTGGACCTTCCCGCGTGCTTCGTATCCAACCCCTAGACCCTAGAAATGTGATTTCCCCAAACTGTGGAAGTCCGCCAAAGGTTAGTCAGTGAGATTTTGTCTACCCTTGAACCTCTCATCTGGGATTGCCCCTCTTAGTCAGCAAAGTTTATTTATAAGCAATCACATGTGAAGACCGACAAAAAGACAAAAATGGAGCAATGTTTATTTTATTGTCATGATACAAGACTATTTCAACACAACCCCTCCCCCTCCCTCCCCCCGAAAAAAGTTGTAAATATACTAAATGATCCATATTATTCTCTAAACAGATAAACTCCCAATAACAAATAACCGGAAAAAATGATATGAAATATAATGCTAGTTGCACAAAAGAGATTCTACCCTTCCCCTATACATAGATATATTTCATACACAACCAGCCCACAAAAATGATCAATCCCCAAACATGTTCATTCCCCTATGCCGGCAATCTCGGCTTCTCCTTGGGAACATTCATCACGCCCACAATCTTCTCCGTCACTCTCGCCGCCCACGGGTCAACATAGCCCGTCCAGAAGAACGCCACCACATAGTTCAACGGGAACCAAAATACCAACACTACCGCCAGCCATCCGTGCCCGGGGTACTCAAGGGTCCCCGGCATGACATTGCCGTCAGCATCCGTGACATCGGCCGGCGTCAACGGGCCGTACAGCAGCCACGCGAGGACAGTGCGCATGAGGAACCCGTGCAAAAGGTACACAGCAAACGACATGCGACCGAGCCACAGGAAGAAGCGGTTTGACAGCAAGTCGCGGAGTCCCGGGGCAAAGTGGAGCGACAGCGCCAGGAAGACCAGCCCGACGCACGACGAGAAGCGGTGGAGCTCAGCTCCACCAGGAGTAATCTTGTCGTAAAAGATTGCCATATTTTGCGACCAGGGCTTGAAGTGGATGTTGGCTTCAGGCAGAGACCCGAGATAGAAGGATAAGAGGAAAAAGATAGTCGACAGGACCCGGCCGAGCATGCGGTTGCGGTTAATAAATTCGTTGGCTGACGGGTGATTCTGCAGATCGGAAAGGAAGGCGCCAAAGAAGGTGGGCATGCCAAAGGCCGTGTCACCACAGCACCAGAAAAAGAAGAAGAGAGTCAGCGACGAGAACATGCGCCACTTGGGCTTCATGTGGGCAGAACCAAGCATAAAGGTATAGATCCACATGGAGCAGTGGAGAAGCGGAAGCAGCGTCCATTGGTTAGGCTCGTAGATGTTGGCACCGTGGGTCCAGGTGGTGATAAGACTCCGGGCCAGCGAGTAGATGGCATCGCCGAGATAGGGCGTCGGGTTCGGCGCTGTGTCGCGCAGCCAGATGGAGTTGCAGTGCTTGGCCACATTAAAGATTCCAAACTGCGCTAAGAACCAAATGATGATGGTCGACAGTGACGTCGGCAGAATCAGTCTCGGGATTCTCCGAAGTGCTGACTTGCTCATAGACATGAAAGCGCCCTCCTGGTTGTTTTGCCGCGAGAGACGGATGGGCTTGAGAGCGCAGACGTATCCAGTAACGAAAGCGAAGATGGCAACACCGAGGCGGCCGTGGAGAAGCACACGGACCATGGGCAGCTGGCCGAAGCGGGCGGGGACACCCTCGGCGTCGGCAGGCGAGAAGAGAGCACCATCGAAGGCGCGGGCAATGTGAGTGATGACGACGGAGAATGAAGCGATGCCCCGGAGGCCCTAAATATGGGAGTAAAAAAAAAGGTGTTAGTTACTTTTTGTGTGCTGTTGTTACTATGTATTGATGCTCTGGCGGGACGTGCGTGCGTGCATATGGTACCGCTGATAATGGGAAAGGCTCAAGACTTACATCAACCCATTTGACGTTTCCTTCTGCACCAATGGCCATCGTGATGAGATTTTGCTTTTGGCGGAGGTCGCAAAAAATGTTATAGATACTAACTAGGTGAGACGACAACAGGTTTAAGAGAAGAGAAGACGAGAAGACAAACAGGAAGGAAAGTTGCCAGAGAGAAAAAAACAGAAGCAAGGCTAAGATCTTGTGTCACCGTCTCGGCTGCTACACAACTGTCAACCGTTTTGCAGCAGCTTTTTTTCGGTTTGTTGCAGATTTCGTCGACACAGTTTGCTAGGAAAGGAAGGGGAAAGGGTTTACCCGACGTTCAGTAGAAGGATAAACAATACCCAAGGGAAGAAAACGTCAAAGGCAACCAAACAGCAACAGAATATGGTGACTTTGTGTGATTTGGTCTTCTCCTTGAAACTGGCGAATTCACGAATCAGATGATTCGGTCAGGAAAAGATACAAAAGTCTATAAATGGGTGCTTCGAACGGATAAGAGACAGAGAGATGTCAATATTCAAACCAGCATTACAGTGCCGAAATTATGGTCCCGATGCCAGAAGCGAGGGGAGCAGGTTGCGTAATAAAGAGACGAGAAAAAGGAAAAAAAAAAAAAGGAAAATTTCAACCTGTCTCCTTCCCAACCAAGCAACAAGAGACAAAAAAAGACAAAAAGAGAAAGAAAGAATAAACCTGATGCAAGAGGCAGCGAGTGACTTTGATTCCGTGTGGTGCAAAAAAGGAACCCACCTACGCCACAACAATGGCAGCTTTATATAAAGGGCAAGAAAGCGGGCAAAGAAAGGGATTGACCTTGATATACATATATCCACGGTGAGCTTTTTGCCAAGACAAGGAACCCGGAAACGGCACCAACTAGAAACCTTGGATGTGATGGGGGAAGAGGGAGGGGAGGGGGGGAGGGGAGGAGGTGTAGAACAACGGCGATGGCGGCGACCTGCGTAGATTGGTTGTATATATGTGTTGTATTTATTTACATAGATATATAATAGGCATTTATTTAGTGCCAAAAAAAAAAAAAAAACAAAAGAGGGAGGAATTATGGGAAGGAGGTTGTTGGTTCTTGTGGTTTTGTGGGGAATATTTAGTTGATTTCAGTTGAGGGTGCACCCACGATGGCTGAACTACATGCCAAACAGTATATAAATGAATAAAATATTGTAATAAATTATAGTATAAGATGATGCGGTTTGTTATTCGAATGACAGTGATCATGAATATAAGTATATACTGCGTCTACAAGATGTAAAACAAGCTGTGTAAAATATCATAGCTCAATCATGGCAACAAGTTGTAATGTTGCTCTGTATTGTACTTTGCTCGTGGCAGTGACAAAATCACAAAATCCATCCCTTCCAGACTAAAATCACAAGCGCCGATGATAATTCCCGCCCATGGATGTAGTTCGCTTTGCTTTTCTTTGATCTACCAAATATTTAGCAAGAATGTTGCAGCCACTTTTGTACTATATATTCTAATGCAACCAACTGTTCTGTCTAAGTATATGACCACGGGAAAAAAAATCACTCCAGGTGCATTCCGCTGTTGCAGTGGACGGGCGTCTTGTCATGGCAGGTATTGGGTGGTGTTGGCTATAGATGTTAAATGTATATAAATGAGGCAGTTTCCGCAATTGGAGGGTTCTTGAATTCCTTGGTGTGCAAAGAGAGATGGATACCAAACAAGTAGGAAGTGGGATCAATGACATGGCCAAACGGGTCTTATCAGAAGGCTAATAAAGGATGTAAACAGGATAGGGTCCCTTACTTGCATCTTTATTTATATAATTATATCTCAAAAGCGGAGTTCAATAAAACTTATCTCTTGCCCTCTTGGCCCTCCGCAGTCCCTGGATGACGACGGAAGGAGATCGTCATGCGTGTGGCGTGGGAAACATGGAGGATTCTTTGGGACGAGGGGGAAGAGGGAAGGGGGGCCTTGTGAGAAGCAGGATCATGAGGAGGGAAAAGAAAAAGGTTTCTGGCTTGATAATGTGGTTTGATGCGTTTAACATACTGTAGTTGAGCAAGCCAAGTCATCACCTCTATAAGTCATGTGGGTTTTATTTCCACTGCATCACCGAAATTTCCAGGGCCAAGAACCCTTTTTCTTTTTTCTTTCTTGCCTTCTCGTCGGAAAGACCTCGTACTGGGTCACTCTGGCTGAGAGATAATCTGCAGGTGGGAATGTAAAATGTAAGAAAAAAAATACGGCATTCCAAGGCCGGCCGGCTGAAGCACTACATGAGGTTTCCTCGTTTTTATGCGAAAGCCCGGTCACGTCCTCGAGTTCCCGCTTGAACGGCTTATTTTCTCTTTTTCACATTGTTTGGAGACTGCATGGAACATGAGTATTAATGTGTCTTGCGAGGTTCAAAAGTAGTGGCATTCATCTATATATATTCTTTGATAATTCTATATGCCTGATTATCTGAAAAAGACAAGTTGGTAAATATTTAGAATAGATGGTCATGATCCGGACAAAGTAATTCCTATTTGAGACTGGGACGTGCTCAGCAAAACAGAGGAAAGATAAAGCCAGACAAAGATAGAGGCTGTGTGGATTGAATGCAGATGATCTGGAGATTAAGGATTGCTGGCTTTGATGAGCAGAAAAATACACAATAAAAGAAAAGGCGGCATTACTTAATATTCTACAAATTTCGAGACCATTAATCAAAAGATGAATCTGAAAAAAAAAAATATCACCATATCTTGTCCGACATCAACACATCAAGAATGATTAAACATTCCAGTTTCGTCACTCGTCCAAACAATCAAGTCTCCTCGTCACCCCCAGTTTTCTCCCCCATCCAAACTTTGCCAACCAATGTCTGTTCTCTGCAGTCATGCCCACACCGGCTTGACACTTGACACGAACTGACCCCATACCAAAACATACACATATATACCTATTTACATGTACTTACCAAAGCAGCATCCGCTGTTGTACCCTTGGCCTCAATAATGCAATCATGCCTGACTACTTTGTTTTCGGCCTCTACATAGAAAACCACAGAATAGAAATGGAACATCCGACATGTAACTGGCGAATACAGAAAAGTATTTGGTAAATAGATAAATAACTTGTATCTGCCTCTCTCGTCGTCGTCATCGGCATCTTCCATACGATAAATACGCCTTACGACCTTACGAGTCCCGCCCATCTCTCTTTCTTTCCTTCGTACTCTCGTATTTGATCTCGATCCCTTTGGTATCTGGCATCGTGTGGGCGTATCCGAGACAAGATGCCGCTTGTTATGTAAATCGGACACTGGGAAAATAACAATAATAATAGATTTGGTGGCAGACCCACTCAACTAGAACCCCACTAGAGCCTAACTATTAGAAGTAGAAATACAGAAATCCACATAGAAAATAAGCTTGCATATGAAAGACGCTTCTATTACTTTTCTTTGAAGTTTTCTTTCTGGACATGTACATATATACACCCGCAAGTAATCATTTATGGAGACAGTAAATATGTCTGGTTGTGGTTATGTTTACGTCATGATTCCTCCCATCCATGCCTTCGTTCCAAAGAGAAAAGAAAACAATGAACCACAGCTTCAAAGAACTCCCATCACATAACCCCCCCCCAACTTCAGACAGAAAGGGGGTCCCTAAATCCAGACAGCAGAAAAAGAAAAAAAAAAGAGAATTGAAACGATCAAGAAAAAAAAAAAAAGACAAAGAAACCAACACATACTGTATCTCCCTCTCCCCGCCAAAACCTCTCCCTCTCAACTTGAAATAACCACAAAATCTCCGCAATATAGATGCCCCCATAATCACTCTATGCATCTTCACATTATATCCTTATCGGTGCCCACCTGCCCAGCTTGCCCAGCCGTGTTGCCTCATTCTTCTTGTTCCTGTATGGGAGGGGGGGCGGAGGCGAACACGTCGGTTATGGCGCGCGGATATCGGCACCAATGCCAAGACAGGGCGGATGATGATGGATGATGGATGGCCAAAGAAGGGTTTGACTATATAGCTTTGTTAGGGTTGGTAGAAAACAAGATTAACGCTAATAAGTCCTAGAGCAAAATAAGTCATTGGATCCGCATTAACAGGCCTTCATAGCTCAGTTGGCAGAGCGCGACACTAGTAATGTCGAGGTCAGCGGTTCAAATCCGCTTGAAGGCATCGTCTTTTGCCTTATTCCCCCCCTTAACTACAGGATGTAATTGTCATTCTGGCGGTAAATGGCAACATTAATAACCCAGTTAGGTCTAGGCCGGAGATCTCCTTTTTGAGTCATGGTATGTGGTGGGTAGGGGGTAGGGTTTCTTGATTGGATTCTCGTGATGATAATGATATGACAGAGTGAGATACCAATTGCACCTTTCTAATAAACACCTAAACACCCTTGCTTGTGTTCCCCTAGAAGACTGGACAGGGCTCATCTATATAAAGACTTATAAAGGCTTAAACTATGTAGGTGCATATGGTTATCGGACCCTTCCCGTTACACGAGATCTTTTGACGCCCTACTTATGACTTCTTGTATCCCCTCCACCATCATCATATCCGGACCACCAATCATATCATAATCATCATTATTAGTATCGTGTTGTTCCCATTTCAATTTCCATTACAGTCGTGCCCCCATAGTATTATTCCATTACTCTATCGGATCTCGCTGACTGAGCTGTATTGGTATGACTAGTCTGACTGACTAGTGATGACTCTGATGGGGATGAGGGGAAACGGGAAGTTACCCTTCCGCCCGGAATGGTGTGGAGCCACTCACACAGTGACTCGAGTGATCATTGGCGGCATTTTGACATCTGGTGGAACGGGAAGGAGCGAGGAAGGAGGGAGGCACAGAGAAACAACAAAGAGGGAAGGAATTTGCAGTAACTGCCCCGAGAGGGTTGACGGGCGGGACAATCTTCTTGTGAGTCGCATTTTGTGCTTTAGTAATAGAGCTTCACTCTCTTTTCCCCTCTTCCTCTTCTTTTTGTTCTTTACGCCCCCGTGAATCATCATCAGAGTCATTGACACCATCTATTCTACGTGCGGATACAAACTTTACTAGCTATAAATCAACAGCATCTTCTTTTTTTGTTCTTCTCCTTTGACCTCATTGACTGACTCTATATTCTTCAGTATGCAAACTCAATTCGCTCGTCGACATCATCACTGCCATCAAGTGCCCATAAACTTGACAGTCCTTTGTTTTTCTTCTTTTCTTTCTCTCTTCATCCACTATTACCATATCCCTCTCTCATCAGGCCGAGGCCGTCGCGTGCAAGACCCCCTTGACTAAGATATGGGAAGTCATCGCAGATGTCTGGCACTCCGTGACGAACCCCTCCGGCTACATTTCCCTCGGAGTTGTCAAGAAGCTGCCCACATCCGAGGATATGGTATCTCATGACTTCACCTACGGCGACAGTCCCAGTAGCTCGCATTGAGTCAAGAAGGCGCTCGCTGCATTTCTAAATCGCAGGCATGACCCCATGGTCCCGGTCCTGCCACAGCACATCGCAGTGATAAACGGCTGTTCGGCGGCTATCGAGCAGCTGAGTTGGATGTTGACAAACCCGGGTGATGTCTAGCTGTTGGGCCAACCCCATGCAAGCGTGTGGCAGCCATGATAGTATGTAACTCGCACAACCCATTGGGCCGATGCTACCCCTGTGAGACGCTGGTAGCCCTGATGAGGCTTTGCGACAAGTACAAGGTCCACATGGTGGTTGACGAACTGTATGCTCTCTCAATCTGGAAGAACACAGTGGATGTGGACTCGACTCAGCTGGCCGACTTTGTTTCGATATTGTCGCTGCCGTTTGATGGCGTCATAGACCCGAGTCTGATACACGTTGTGTGGGGTATGTCCAAGGACTTTGGCGTCAATGGCACTCGGGTAGGCATGGTGATTGACCAGCACAATAAGCCGCCGCGTCTGGTCCTTAACTTAACTTCTCTGTATAGCTCGGTTTCGTCGCTCCTGGCCATCGTGATGGCCAAGATCTTTGAAGACGACAAGTGGGCTGATGCCTACATTGAGGAGAACAGCTGGAAGCTGACCAAGTGCTTTGAGGTTGTGGCTGCATGGGCTCGTGAGAACGGTATTGAGTATACCACGAGTGCCGATCCCGGTTTTTTCATCTGGGTGAAGTTGGATGACGTCTATCTCCAGCATCACCCGGAGAGCCGGAGCAAGCTGGCGGTCGGAGTCGACGTCAACGAAGAGATCACCGAGAAACTGCTACAAAATTGGTGTTTCCTGGACAGTGGTGCCAATTTTGGGGCAGAGGAGACTGGGTGGTGTCGCATTATCTTTGCGATGAACGAGATTTTCTTGAAGGAAGGCTTGACGAGAGTGGTGATGACGTTGAAGGGGGAGAGAGCTGATGTGCTGTAAGAGTTGGAGTCTGACATGGGTATGTACCGGGGTATCTTTACAGTTATAGTCTTATTTCTATCGTTTTTCTTTTTCTTTTCTCCAAGGATAAATAAAGCTGGTCTTTCTTTTCCTTTCCCCAACTTCAACTCACTTGTCACTGTTGCTCTGATTTCTCAAGACTCAATGTTTGATTGCGATGCTTGCTTTTCCAATAATTACGTGATATCGACCTCGTGTTTTCCCTTGCAACAAGGCTGGATTACTCCTTGGCAGGTGAGGTTCCATCGGTTACAAGATGTTGTCTTGGGTTTTACCTTGTATGTATGGGAGAGGCTTTAAATTAAGCGCACGGTTGTTTGTTTGTGCGTATGTGCGTATATTTACATGGCCAAGGAGAATATATTTGTTGGCGAGGAGAAGAATATGAAGATGGAGATTGAGACGAGACAAAAAAGGCTGCTGACGTTGATGTTGGTTGAGTAATTGATTGTTTGATTAGATGGCTAGTTGGTTGGTTGGTTGGTTGGTTGGTCGGATGGTTTACAAGGCGAGGAAATAGGAGGACACGGACACGGGCGATAGATATGATGCTGCGGTGCCGGCCGTGCCATTATTGTTGGTGATATATGGAGGGAGACAATAAGAGAAAGAGAGAGAGCAAGAAGAAGAAGAGAGATGAAGCGCGCAACGGGCCGTCCGTCCATCACTTTGTCTGTTGGTCTGTCTGTCTGTTCACTCAGTGCTACATGGCTTCTAGAAGGTGAGGGGAACGAAGGAAGGGAGAAATGGGGATCTCTGAGAATGTTGTACATATATGGATATATTCTGTATTTAAGGATTCATTGGCTTTTTTTTGTTTTTTGTTGTTCTTTTATTCATTGATTTTTCTTCTTGTTTTTTTTTTAAAGCTGCTAACAACGGACAGGCCATGCATGATATTATCTATATACGCGCCACATATCTACAACTTACAGTATATATACGTTTTAAATTTACACTTTTCCACACGGCAGTCACTTCACGTTGTGGTCCTTCCTTTTTCCTCACACAATCTCCACTTCTCTCTTCCTTCCTCCATAATTTGTTCACTCTTGATTGAACGCCAATCACGTGATTTTTACACAAAAAAACACACTCTGAATTCTTCTACCCATCTTTGACATACACACACACATACACACCTTCTCTTCCCTTCTCCCAACATGCCCTCGGCAACCCCCAAACACATATCCTTCCCCTTATTTCCAAATCTCCCCTTGGAACTCCAAGACCTCGTCTGGTCCCTCGCTCTCCCGGACCCCCGATCCATCAGCCCCGGCGCCTACCACGTCACCCTCGTCCGCGCTCCCCCGGCCGCCGGCGAACGGGACGACGACGACGAAGACGACCCCCTCTTCTTCGACGGCGACGACGAATCCAAGGGGAAAAGCCGCGAGATGCGCTTCTTTTTGCAGAGAGATGGGCCCGACGGGCAGCGGACGGAAAGAGATGTTATTGGCCGGGAGATTGCCGGTGTTCGCGGCGCATGTCGCCGGGGGGACCTTGCATATCGGAGAGCTCGGAGGTGCCTGGATGTCTTTAAGCCAAAGGTTCCCGTTGTTTTGAAGGGGTCTCAGTACTCGGCATATTCGCTGGCGACGAGGTTTGTGAGCGCGGTGTCCGATTTAGTCATTTTGCAGCAAGGGTGGCAGCGGACATGTTCTTTGATTGCCCGGGGGGTTTCCAGCGGGGGGTTTGGGTGTCTGCATCTACTCGAGGGTGTCCGGCGGGTCCGGTGGCTCGGGGTTAATTGGCCTGGACCACAGGCGGATGGTGGGGTCTTTTTCAGAGCAGGCCGCGGCGTAATGGGAGTGACGGGGGTTTGGAGTTCACTTGAAGGGTTCTATGTGGTTGTTCGGCCAGAATTCCTGGTTTCGGCGCCGTGGCCGGCGGATTCCCCGGGGTCTCCGTCAACAGTAACGAAGCGAGACCGAGAACAGTGGTTTGCGCAATGTCGAGCACAGGGGGAATCTGACCTCTTTTGGAAAACAGAGGGTCGAGTATATCGAGAAGTCCCGATGAACATTGTCGAGGAGGCTGGGGGACTCTGGAGGGCGGTGGAGGTGTTGGTAGAGGGGCAGCGGGAGATGTGGCGGTGGGCCGAGGTAGCGAGAGGCCAAGGGGTAGAGAGGGTCTGGACAAGATGTCGAGTTGTTAGTTGGGTAGAGAGGTAGACTTGAGGTGGGGGGTATGTATGGAGACTGAGGAAAAATGAGCCCGGACGTGTATGTGATGTGGGGCCGAAGAAAAGTGGAGACCGAATGATGACCAACATATGAGAACTCGGGTTTGTTTGAAAAGGAAATAATTAAATTTGCTATGTTGATTGCATGGGTTAACCAATCATGAAACATCCAATGGAAGAACATAATCTACCAATGTGTACCCAGCCAGACCTCAGTCACTCCCTCACTGATTTATAAACCTTAACAAAGCCTTTGTAAGCCGATGACCAGCTCATGCCGTGTACTAAGCCTTTTTCAGGATAGACTCTCGTAGTCACTGCTGTCCGGCTATTTGCAAACACACTAATGACACCGTGGTCGTAAATGATGATCAGATCAAGGGGCTCGGGTTCTCCGTTAACCGTGAACAATGACATCACAGCAGATTCTGGGTATCGCTTGATGTCTGGGTGTACGGAGGAATGCTCACGGTTGATGGTGAGCGTCTCGGTCTTGACATCGTAGACAACCTCGGTGTAGTGTTTCTTTTGTTGATTCGAGTCATGCCAAAGGCGAATCCACAAAGACTCAGCATCCCTCGCAATTCCGAACTTGGCACTAACTTCAATGGGCCCCCTCGGATTTGTACTAGCTCCAGGCCCCGCCGCAAACTCATGATAATCCCCATCTGAGGCGTTTAGTAACAAGTTCCGGATACTCTTCAGCCTGTCGCTCGGTTGTGCCGTGACGCCAATGACGGTAGAGCCAATGACTTCGCAATTTGGCAGCGGGTCCGTCTTCCCTGAGATTCGTCCAGTGACCTTGTCCACAGCCCACAGACGAAGATGACGGGGAAAACTCAAGACGCCGGCCCATCCCTGCTCCTCGCAAAGCTTTTTGGAGATGTCATCTTCAAGGATCCATCCAAAGATGACATGTTCCTTGGCCTTGGGGTCGTAGAAGCTATTACCGGCATAGAAAATGCCGTAGTCAAGCTCTCCAATCGCAGTGGGCACAAGTGTCAGTTGACCATGAGACTCGTCTGCGGCCGTCTTTTTGAGAGAGCCTGAGATCCAGGTTTGGCTGTGAGTGGCGCGGAATTCGCCCTTGGTGACGATTTCTTGCTCGGTAGCCTTGACGCCCTCAATACCTGGGGTTACAACGGCGCGGATGATGAGGCCGGTGTCAGTGTGGACAGCGAGAGTGGCGAAATTGGTGACTTCCCAGTTGATGCCCAAGTCTCTAGGGTTCTGAGGCTCGAACGCTGGAATGGGTTCCAAGAATGACAAATCTTTTTCTGTCACTTGTTCCTTCTTTGGCTCCTCATTCCTAACCAAGGGCCATGGATTTCCTATAGGCAAATGGTTGAGCCCTGGCAGTATCAAGGGACCGAGATAAGTCCACTGTTTCAAATCCCGAGAAACTGCGTACAAAAAGGTGGTCGGCGAGACGTTGCGGAGGCCGCCTGAGAGCACACCGAACAGAGTATCCTGTGGCATTTCGAGGATATCAGCGGCCAGGGGCCATGGGGCCACGTAGGGATCACGCCAACCAGTGACATTCGCCGGGGCCTTTACGTTGACGGGATTGTCCGGGTCCTTGATGAAGGTGTGACCGTCAGTAGTGTGGGCCACGGCTACACACTCAGTTTGTGGATACTCAATGGAATAATGCAAAGGCAGCCCACTGACGCCAGTGTAGACAGCGGTGGCACCTTGGGGTCTGCTGACCATACAGCCGGTGAAGATGCCCTTGCAGTCGTATGAGTCTCCGGGGACCAAGGACGGAG
The DNA here is from genome assembly GCA_030294605.1 of Ambrosiella beaveri. Lineage (NCBI taxonomy): Eukaryota > Fungi > Ascomycota > Sordariomycetes > Microascales > Ceratocystidaceae > Ambrosiella > Ambrosiella beaveri. The sequence continues at coordinate 115,561 of JARQWA010000074.1, forward strand.
CGGGGGCCATGTTCCAGGTGATCAAGTCCTTGGAGGTGGCGGAGCCCCACTTGATGTCCTCCCAGTAGGTGGTGTCTGGGGCATACTGGAAGGAGACGTGGTAGAGGTCTAGCGAGTGAATGTAAGCGGGGGCACACGGGTCATTGATCCAGCCTTTCGGTGGGCGGAGGTGAATGTGGGGGAAGGGTGATTTTTCATCGGTAGAATTAGGCTTGTTGTCATTGGACATTGTATATGTATGTGTATATGATTGATGCTAGATTTTGAGTGAGATCTGACAAGATGAATGAAGGATATTGGAGTGAGATTTGAGAAACTGAGTTTAATGGTGATGACGTTGAGTATGAGTGAGTCAAATCGGATCTGAATAACAATGAGAAATAGAAATTTTCTTTTTTGAAATTTGTGAGTCAATTAGCAAAACCTAAGACAGACAGAGAGCAATCGCGTAAGCCAATGCTGTCAAGGCAAGAACATGGACAAGTATCTGCACGTTTTGTAACAACGGATATGTGGCACAGACAAGGGTTGTTTGTCATGAGTCTACAAAAAAGGCAATTTCTAACAATTTATATAATCGCAGGGTCTGTTAAACCCTAGGTGTTCGTATGTGTTGTGATATTCTTACCGCCGTCCCCCTACCGCCTTCGCCCGCTTGTACAATTCTTCGAGAATCTCCCGTGCCTTTTTGACATCTTCTCGGCCCTCTTCCCATACTCGTATACCATCGATTCCCATTTCTACAGTTTCTTCCCAATCAGCCGGGGCCACAACACACCCGCCGCCAAACACGGCGGCCAATACCAGGAGCGAGGCCCCCCATATACGGCGGATGACAAACCATGTGCCGCCGTGTCGATGCCGGTGGATTACGAGAATCCGCACCATTAGGACACAGGCGTCGACGGCCGATTGTGCCAAAGCCACAATGCGGGCGGACGGCGGCGACGACGGGTGGTGGTGCAGGGCGTAGTACAAGTGGGGCCGCAGCAGCATCTCCCGCCAGCTTTGGACACGCCCGTGAATATACATGGCCAGCTCATTCGGCGGAGTCCCCGCTTCAATCTTGAGCGACGGCGGCAGCGATGCATACCAATCGGCGACTTGCCGCTCGCCTTCTTCATGCCCGCGCACAAGGCTGGCGATGCCCGAAAGCCACGAGTCCTCGCCGGGCGAATAGAAGCTCCACAGTGTCTCATTGACGGCGCGGCGCCAGGAGATCTCTGCTATGTAGAAGAGCCATGTCCGCTCTTCTTCCTCGCGGCGGAGATCGTCGACGTCGGGGCTGCCGGCGCGCACGGCGGAGACGTTTAGGGAGCTCGGAGCGACGGGGAAGGCTGGGTTGTCGGGGCTGGTGACGGTGTGGAGGCCAGAGGGCGTGACGCCGAGTTCGGTGACGAGTTCAGATTCGGCGCGGAAGAGAGACCAGTAGAGGCGCTGGGCGAGGTGTTCGGGGGAGGTCTCGGGGCCGGATGGATGGGGGATACGGGGGGACTCGGCAGTGACCTTTCTGTAAGCGAGGAACCAGGAAGATGCGGCAGAGATGTGTAGCCAGGCGTTGAGGGGGCGTAGTGAGTACTTTTCGTAGACGGAGGCGAAAAAGAGGCACTGGATGGAGAGGAGGGTAGGCGGGAGCAGACCGAGTCGCTTGAGGGCGGCGTGATAGTAGGAGAGAGACTGCTGGAGAGACACGCCGGAGGTGTCCGGAGGCACGGGATGGGGGGACCATGGTTGAGTGTAGGCTGCCAGGGCGCAGGCAATAAGCTTTGTTGGTGGGATAAAGGTTAGTCTATACCAGAAATAAAAAGAGACGAAACTCACCACTAAACAACTCTTGCCATCCCAGGCAAAGCCATTCTCCCGAACCTCCCGCGCATATCCCATCAACACCTCGCCGTCCAAGATCGGATTCCGGCTGTGCACATGCAGCAGGAACTTTCGGCACAGCGCCACCACATCCTCCTCCCGGATGCCGCCGGTGCCGACGTCGAGTTCGGCTGGCTGCTCAGTGGAAAAGACGAGGGAGTTCGGCGGTTGGAAGTTGAGGGGTAGGTACGAGGCGAAGATGGGCCAGGAGAGGAAGGATTCGGGGCGGGCGGGGAGGGAGGGACAGGGGCCATGGCCGGAGAGTAGCGGGGGGAGGATGGGCGGGGGGAGTTGGGTATGTTGTTGAAGTTGATGGGGATGTTGGTATGTATGTGAGTGAGAATGAGAATATGAGTGTGAATATTGATGCTGAGGAGCATCCCAGCCCGATTGTGAAGAGTGTCCCCTCGGCATCCCGGACCCCGAAGCGGACTCGGAGACACTCGCCGTGACCCCACTAATGACACTGCTCACCGCATTCGCCGCGCCGTCGCCCAACAGCCACTTGATCTCATCCAGCCTCTCCAAGATAACGTCATACTTCTTCTCATCCCCTTCCGCCGAAGCATTACCAACGGTACTACCGCTATTCTCCTCATCGGCAGTGGCCGGCGCCGCCACCGACTCGTCGCCGTAGATGCACTTGGCACCGTGGTATTTGCAGAAGCCGCAGATGGGCCGCTCGTTATCGCATTTTGTTTTGCGGAGGCGGCAGAATTGGCAGGCGGTGGCGACGCGTTTGCGGCGGGTGAAGGTGGAGGTGGTTAGTCGGCGTTTCCGGGGTGGTTGTTGCTGTTGTTTGGACGGACGGCCAGATACTGCAGCTGTTTTTGTTGTCGGGATAGATTCTGGGGCTAATGTCGATGTCGATGCTGTGGCCGGAGTCGTCTGTCTGATGGCTGCTGCTGCTGCCGCCGACGTTGCTGATGTCACGGTGGATGGTTGAGAGTGAAGTGATTGCTGGTGAGACTGATGAGAAGAAGACTGAGACGGGCACGGAGAAGAAGTCGGCACAGGGGAGTCGCCGGGCTGATCGGGGGGGCGGCAGGCGAGGAAAGGGCGGAGAGGGGTCATGTTTTTTTTATATAAGGTGGGGAAGGCAGCCGGCGTCGGGATTTTGCGGTCGGAGATCGGTGGGTCTGCTGGTTTGGAAGGGGAAGGTGTATTATGTAAGCGAGTATGTGTTTTTTTTATTTATTTATTTATAGAAAATAAGCAGAGACGACGTGCTCAATCAAGAACAACAAAAGGGAGAAAAAGAAAAAAGAAAAGGGAGAAAGTATGAATACAATTGGATTGAGAAAAGAAAAAAAAACTATCGTGATCTTCTCTGATCTATTCCTTCATCCTATCCATTCACATCATCGGAAAACACCCCTTCATCCCCGACTGCTCACAGGCTTCGTCATTGCCGATCGGCAAATCAGACCCCATGTTCATCTCTCAACACAACAAACCACGGGAGAATCAAGCAAGATGTGTAGTTAATGGTAGGGTTAATGTGAATACAAGAACTATACGGTTTGTACATCACGTGCTTGAACGGACCAGTCTATATATAAGGGTCTTAGTAGGGTTTACGACACTTGGCCTGGGTGGAAAATATGAAACCGGATGGGGGGCCTTTTTTTCGGTAGAGAGAATCATCAAACGGGAGAGAGATGGCGTTTGTTGGAGAAGATGGTGGGAAAGATCTGACGACAGTTTTGAAAGTGTTGGAGGCAGGAGGAACAGGGTGGAGGGTGCATACGGGATATGGAGTATGGGGAGACTAACAAACGGAATGACGGCAGAATGATGGAGATGGGGATGGATGTGTGGACGAAAGATAAATATATTTAGGCAGACAGAATGAGTGTTCATATTTTGCTCTGGTAAGATTTCATACATGCACGATACGGATGTGGTTTTTAATGCCATGCTCGTATTCTTTTGAGTGGGAATTTTCGGAGGAACTCTTGGTTGCTTTGTTTATGCTGACAGCATTGAATTCCAATATAGATTTTTTCCTTTCTGTTTTCCTTTTTTCTATTTTTAACTTATCAATCCACTGTTCGATCGGATGTCGGAAGGTTATCGATGGGATCGAGATGTGGTATGTGCGTGTGTTACAGATGGACGAGGGAGGGGGGGCCATCGCAAGACTCAGAGACTAGGGAAAGCAAGAGATTGAGTTTTGGAGAGATCGAGATTAGGGATCGTGATTGTGGAGATGGAAGAAGACGGGAAACAAGACGAGAAGAAATTACGATATCATAATCATGTGTTTGTAAAAAGGACAAGAAAAAACTGTGATGTCTGTAGAGTGTAGGTTCCTGTCATATACAGACAATTAAGCTTATCTAAGCATGAAAAAAAAATCAAAAGAAAAAGTGGGTACAAGTAAATCCCAAAATTAACGTCGCACAACCACTCTCAACAACCAACAAACACCACCACAACTCATCGTCAACTCATCGTCCATATCCATCTATAAGAATCCTCCATCATGCTATGAACATTGTCCACAGCCTCGCCCCATTGAAGACGCCTCCTCAAATTTCAACCTCAAAAAAAGCAAAAAAGAACAAAGTTTCCGGTAAGAAACCTGGTGGCCCATTGCTTACTCTTGCACCCCCGGCCAAACACCATAACCAAGTCCATCAAACGTAAACGTCGCATAATCTTGAACCCCTCTGCTTTCTTTCCGTGTGCCTTGGTCGATGCTACCCAAGATCGGATGACCGTGCCGACGTCACCGAACATTTCTGGAACACTGGTAGTGGTAGGTGGCGGTGGGATATCTATATCCTCCACACATACATATATAAAAGTGAGCATCTTCCATTCGTTCTCTTGTCTTGTTCTATTTTTCTCATCACCAAGCAATATACAGGACTGAGTGCGGAAACCACACTTTTTTCTTTTTTTCTTTTTTTCTTTTTTGGTTTCAGACTCTTGAGAGTCTTTACGTTCTTTTCACTCCTTCGACTAGTTCGTCCAGTCTTTACTTTTCGTGTTCTGTCTTTGTTTATTCACTTTTATTTCTATTATTTTGCTGTATACAGCCCACTCATTACCTCTCTTCTCTTCTCAAGTAGCAATTACTAACAAACATACTCTTGTTACACCGATTTACTCATCACTCACCATGTCTCATTTCATCTTCCTGACCGCAGCCCTCGCCGCCCAGGTCTTCGCTTACGACGACAAGACCCTCGCCGGTCTCACCGTCACCAACGTTGGTGAGATCCGCGGTAACCTCTACCTGCCCCCGAACGCCCCTGATGGCTCCAACGTCACCTGGTCCTCATCCAACCCCAATGTCGTCACTGCTGACGGGTTCGTCACCCGCCAGTCCCAGGATACTCTTGTCACTCTGACAGCCTTTGTCGGCACCGGGAACGACACCCTAACCCGCGACTTTGACGGCAAGGTCCTGGCCAAGCACACCATGGGCGAATTCGCTGGCTACGGCTTCGCCTTCTTCACCGGTGACTCCACCGACGGCGAAAACATCTACTTTGCCGCATCGCAAGGCAACAACGCCCTCCGCTGGCGTGAGCTCAACGGAGACAAGCCCGTGCTCAAGTCCATCTATGGCACCAAGGGTCTCCGTGACCCCTTTATCATGCGCTCCGCCGAGGGCGACACCTTCTACCTCATTGCCACTGATCTATCCATCGGCTCTGGCACTTCGTGGGGCGACGCCGTCCGCAAGGGCTCACGCTACCTCGAGATCTGGGAGTCGCACGACCTCATCTCCTGGGGCGAACAGCGTCATGCGCTTGTAGCCCCGGAGACCGCCGGAAACACCTGGGCTCCCGAGGCCTTCTACGATGACTCTACCGGCGACTATGTCGTCTACTGGGCCTCGAGCCTGTACCCGGAGAACGACCCAGACCACACTTCCAACACTTACCACCGCATGATGTATGCCACCACTCGTGACTTTGTCACCTTCTCCGAAGCCAAGATCTGGCAGGACGCCAACACGTCGCGCATCGACACCACCATGATCAAGAACGGCGCCAACTTCCACCGCTTCACCAAGGATGAGGGCGCCGCCGCCACCGGCTGCACCGACATCATCCAGGAGCGCGGTACCGACTTGCTCGGCGCCATCGACAAGTGGACCGTCATTGACACTTGCATCGGCAAGAAGGCCGGCGTCAACGCCGTCGAGGGCCCTACCGTCTTCAAGGCAAACCCCGGCGATGAGAATGGCAGCGGCAAGTACTACCTCTTTGTTGACGAGTTCGGCGGCCGTGGCTACATCCCGCTCGAGACTGATGACATTGAGAACCCCAACTGGCAGGTCTCGGCCAACTACAAGCTGCCATCGCACCCGCGCCACGGCACTGTGATTCCGCTGACCACCGACGAGCTCATTAACCTTAATAAGCTGATGCCGCCCATTGCCAAGGCCAACGCTGACGGCCAGATCCTCAAGTATGACTTCTCCACCGGCATCAACAACGGCCAGATCGCCGACCAGTCCGGCAACAACTTCACCGGTACCGTCAATGGCGGCTCCGTCGTGCAGGAGGACTACATGATCTTTGACGGTGTTGACGACTACGTCACTCTTCCCAACAACATCCTGTCCGGTGTCGACGACGTCTCGGTCGAGATGGAGCTGTACATCAACCAGGAGCAGGCCACGCCCTTCTTCGCCTACGGCCTCGGTAACACCGCTGGTGGTATCGGCAACGGCTACCTGTATGCCTCGGGTTCGCCCTTCAAGGCTGCCGTGTCCTCGGGCAACTGGGCCCAGGAGGAGGCTGCCGGCTCCGGCTCTGATCTTGCCCGTGGTGAGTGGCTGCACATTGTTTACACGCTCACCAACAACACGGCTATTGTCTACATTGATGGCGTCGAGGTCGGCCGGCTCGAGAACACTAAGCTGATGCCTTCGGACATTGGCGGCGGCTACACCTCGGTCAATCACATTGGCAAGTCGGTGTACGACTCTGACGCCCTGCTCAACGGCCGCGTGCGCTCCTTCACCATCTATAACCGTGCACTATCGCCGACCGAGGTCGAGGGCCGCTCCATTGACAGCACCAAGCTTATGAACTGCCAGCTGGCCGAAAGCCAAAACCTCAAGATACCTATCATGGTCTCGTACGAGAACAGGACGGTGACGTTCGGCGTGGTCCCGGGCTCTGACGTGACCAAGATGACGCCGTCATTTGAGACCTCGTCGTACGTGTCGGTGACGCCCAGCTCCAACGAGACGGTCGACATGTCCAAGCCTGTGTACTACACGCTTACTGACACGCAGACGGGAAACCAGACAGCCGTGTGGACGATGAAGGCGATTGAGATGTACTCACCGGTGCTCACGGGCGCCAACGCCGACCCCAACATTTTTGAGTACAACGGCACCTTCTACCTGTACGTGACTACGGACGGCGTTGACGGCTGGGGCTCGACCGAGTTCTACGTGTGGAAGTCGACCAACCTCGCCGACTGGACTCGCTCCGAGATTCCGATCCTCAACGTTGGCGGCGACAAGTCAGACGTTCAGTGGGCCTCGGGCAACGCGTGGGCGCCGACCATGATTGAGCGCGGTGGAAAGTTCTACTTTTACTTCTCGGGCAACAATGCGGCTGTCAACCAGAAGACGATTGGTGTAGCGTGGGCCGACTCGCCCGAGGGGCCTTTCACTGCTGACTCGCTGGCCATGATCCTCAACACAGAGACGACACAGACGGCGCAGGCCATCGACCCGGCGGCCTTCAAGGACCCCAAGACGGGCAAGTACTATCTGTTCTGGGGCAACGGGACGCCGCTGTACGCGGAGCTGTCGGACTCGATGACATCGCTCAAGTCGACGTCGAGCAAGAAGATTGAGGGCCTGACCGACTTCCGCGAGGCGCTGTTTGTCGTGGAACGCCAGGGCCGCTACCACATGACGTACTCGATTGACGACACGGCCAACGAGGACTACCGCATCGGGTATGCGACGGCCGAGACGATTGACGGGCCGTGGCAGTACCGCGGGGTGCTTCTGCAGAAGGATGTGGCCAACGGCATCATGGCGACGGGCCACGACTCCATTATCAATGTGCCCAACACGGACAACTGGTACATTGCATACCATCGGTGGGTTGTCCCAGATGGCGATGGCACGCACCGCGAGGTTGTCATTGACAAGCTGGAGGTGGATGCCGACGGGTACTTTAAGAAGGTGACGCCGACGCTGGAGGGTGTCGGGCCTATCAACTAAAGGGTTGGCGGCGTGGGGTTTGGGGATTTATGGATGTAATGTTTGAGATGTTTTGTGTTTTCTTGTTTATCATGGCATATTATTTAAGTCTTGTGTTTGTTTGAAAGGACTCCCGGAATTGGTTGAATTTTGATATATGCAGTATATGGTTTCTTCACGTTTGAAGTATGTTGCTCTTGTATCATGTGAATGTAAGAATTATGGGTCTTGATGTCACTTCAGCCAAGGTTCATTCGAAAGTTATCAGTTCGATTCTCGCTTGGTGTATTTTGCTTTCTTTTTTACTTTACCCGTTGATTTCCACAAGAAGCTGTCACTTTATCGCAGAAACTCGTTACAAATACAAATCATCTCTCTAAAAAGTCTGACATGCAGCTTTCTCTACAAACTTGCCTATTTACCTTGACCTCACCTGTCAACCATCCATCCCCCTCCAACCTCGGCCCATTTTCCGTCGACACGTCCCCCCTCCCAAGTCATACAGAATACCACCCACACTCACCCTCCTCTGCACCTGCCAATTAGTGGCCCCAGCATAGTATGCATGTTCCCCGTGCATAGCAAATGCGACGTCAACAAGAGAAAAAAAGAAAAAGAGACAAATGAATACCCAAATTGTTGCATAAGTAATGCCCTTCTAAGCCTACACACAGCCCAACAGCCTAAAAAGTCTACAATCTACTACTGACCACAGTCCGCCGCCTACAGCAACCGTGGCCTGGTCCCGGCCGTCAATCATGCGTGTTTGCTTGATTGCACGTGGTCGGATCGAAGAGATTCGAGAGATGAGGCGGTCAGAGCGGCAGGTTGTGTGGAGGTCTGGGTGCCTGTATATCTGGTGCTCTTATACATGTAAATGTATACTCGTAGACGTGCAAAAGAGGCGGGTATATTCCGATGGGCGAGAAGATAGGGAATAAGAGTAAGGTTGGAGGGAGTTGGAGAAATTCTGCAGAGATTTAAGCACGAGTCAAAGAGTTGGTTGATATCACCGGTGGTTGTAGGGCATTAATCACACAAGCCCAACAAGGAAATTACCTCATATTCACTATACAAGTAAAACATCAACGGCAGTTACTAGAAAAGAAACCTCTTCATGATGTATGTAAACAAGGGACCAAAGTAAAGTGTCCCAGTTGATAGATGCTACATATGGAGAATAGAAATAACAAAATAAAACTCGCAATTACCCAGATATATATACACACTCCAATATATACTATGATTTTCCTGCACAAAACACAGTCCTTGCTCACCTGGGCTATACGCGGTACTCCTCCCGCGAACCCTCCCGGTCAATCTTGGTATCAAACACCGTCTCAAACGTATTCATCTCTACCCCACTAATTCCCTGCCCGGCCGCCCCATGCACAAAGCTCTCGCGACTCTCACTCCGCACGTTGACCGTCCGTGTCTGTAGGATTCCCGTCCCGTCAGCCGTACGCATCTTGCTGCCGGGGCCGTAACCGGCGGTGAAGGCGGAGTGCTTGCCGCCACCGACGGCGGCGGAGGCGTAGGCGTTGGTCGAGGCGTAGCGGGAGAAGAAGCCGGGGAAGGCACGTTGGAGGAGGGGGCGGAGGGTGGGGAGGTTGGAGCAGACGAGGGCGCAGGTGACTTCGGCGAAGGACCAAAGGACGACGATGGCGTAGGACCAGGTTTGGTCGTTTTCTTTGGTGAGGAAGAACATGCGGATGATGGAGATGGCGACGGTGCTGGGAAGAAGGAGAAATAAGGGTTAGTGGTTGTTGGGGGTTGAAGGAGAAGACCTGGGGGGGGTTATCAACTTACACGAAACCGAGGCTGAAAATACCAACGAGCATCATCTTTTGGCCAAAGGGTAACTTGAGCTTACGCAATGCGGGCATCGGCAGCAGCAAGACGATAAAATCGGTGATGATGTTGCCGGCGCCGTTGCTAAAGTAAACAGGGATATGCGGCAGGCACTTTTTGTCGGTGATGCGCGGGTCCCAGTAGCCCTTGATGGGCGTGCAGCAGAAGATGACGACGAAGATTTGCGAGAGGCACCAGCAGCCGGTGATGACGAGGGCGATGGTGTAGCGCCAGCGGACAGAGGCGACGGCGAAGACGCGGTAGTATTGAGAGAGGAGGGTGAGTTTGACGAAGAAGATGGCGACAGTGTAGATGACGAGAGTGATGTAGAACCACTAGAGGATAAAGCATTAGTATCTTTTGGCGGATATATAAAGGGGGTGATGGACAGTTCCGAGATCCCGGAACCTCGGACCCGGAGAAACTCCAAAGTCTCACGACGAAAGCTTACCTTCCATCCCTCAACCAGCCGATCCAGATTCAACTGGGCCACCTGCTGATGCTCGCCCAAGCCAAAGCGCGTACCCATTGACGTCGTTATACACCCGATGACCTCAAACAGCCAGGCGCCGACGGCCAGCCAGTCATCGAGGCCCATGTGTTGGATGATGCGGGTGCGGACGTAGACGCGGGCGCCGGTGACGCCGGTGGTGATGAGGGTCATGAGGATGACGAGGCCCATGGTGAGGTTGGATTGGGAGTGGTACATCCAGGGCTCGTAGGTTTCGGGGGGGGTGATGAGGTGGGGCATTTTGGCAGGTTTCTTTGGAGTTGGTGATTGACGGTGTTATTACGGTGAGACTTGTGTGCTTCTCTTCTTCGGTTTTCTTGTATCTTTGGTTTGTTTTGTTTCTGTTCTTTCTCGTGATGCTGATGGTTGATGGGTTGAGCGAGAGTCGTACGTGATGGTATCACGAGAGTGGGGCCGGCCATATATGTTGTGAGACTAGATGGAGGTCTTGCCTCGGATAGAGAGAGAGATGGGACGTGAAGAAGAAGAAACAACTCAGATCTACAAACACACAGCTGAAAAGAAGAATATTAATAAGGAAAAGAAAAGAAAAACACAGAATCGTAAAGATGCTGTTGTTTGTGTCACTTTGAATCCCAGTCCAAATGTCGTCGTCGTTGGCGATGCTTCTGAGTGTCAGAAAGATTCCAAAAGGTCAAGTTCCAAAGGCCGTATCACAGAGTGTCGAAGAAGAAGAAAAAAAAAGAAGGAAAATAGCCCGTCCCAAGTAGATGCCACAGAGAAGTAATGTCAATTATTGTTGAAGAGAACGAATGGAAGATGGTTGATAAAGATGGATAGTCAGAAAGGAGTGCAAGAGAGGATACTGAGGAAAGAGAGCCACTCAACGGTCTTGCCTGTTGCTGGTGCTGGTGCTGCTATTGATGCTTTGTGTGCGTGTTTGTGCATAACAAGAGTAATAACAGGACTTGCTATGTACAAGAGACACAAACAACGGCAGCAGAAACTATAACTGGAAGAAGAAGAAAAGAAAAGATAGAATCCGCCTCTGGCAATATCATCGACACACAAAACCGGCCAAAGCTAAGGACAAAGAAAAGAAAAGAAAAAAAAAGACCAAGAGGAACCTGTGATTTACACAAACTGAAAACCACACGACCTTTTCCGTAATAATATATCTTTTTTTATCTTTTTTTTTTATCTATCTACATATATAATAAACCTACTCATCTATACATAAACCGTGCCGCTTTTCCAAACACTTGGCTCACTAAGCAGCATCCAGGCCAAGGGAAAGCTTGCTTTTCCTCGAAACCAAGTGACTGATGCCATCTATCTGAGAAGCAGAAACGGGCATGAGGAATTTGGGATCCGTGCGACTGAATGTAGGATTGGTGATGACAGGGTCGTGGTGGATGGAGGAGAACGGTGGTGTTTTGATAGGTAGACGCCCAGTCAGAGGGGGTGAAGGGTCTGTCTGTGTGAGTGAGGGGAATGAAAAACAAGAAGACAAGACGAGAGGCAGGGTCTTGTTGTTTCTGTTTGAGGGAATAGAGTGTATGTAGACGATGATTGTATCTTATGTATTTTCTGGTTTTCTGTAGGAATCCCTGATATAAGGGGTGGGGGGGAGGAAAGAGCAAGATAAAAAGAAGGATTATAAACTGCAAATCGGTAGTCACCCACGCGTATTGATAGGCTCTTGACAGTTGCTAGCATGATGATTTTCTCAATGTCTATACTAGAATGGCTTCTAGCTCTCTTTTCCTTTCCTTTCTACTGAAGCTCCAGCTCCAGCTTCTGCTTCTCCTGCTTGAGTCCCCTCTATATCCTCATTGATCCTGTGTCTCTCTATACTCCGCGCCTCGTCGCCGGAACAGACAATAAGCCGCGCTTAATGTGTATCATGACGATCGGCAGAGGCGTCTGTTAAATCTTTGCTTTTTTTATTCTTTCTTGACAAATTATTGTTTAAATGTCACAATGTATACAAATGTACCCTCATGTATGGATTTCTACTTGGAAAAGTGGTTGCCGAGCGGCAACTCCAGCTGAAGTCTCCCAAGGTCCCTACAGATTTGACGTGAAAGGAAGGACGGGCTCGGCTCGACTATACACCAAGTACTTGGACAAATACATGATTCTTTATATACTATGTACATATGCAGATGATATGGAGTGGTGGGGCACATGAAGCACACGTGAGAGAAGAGATCTCAAAAACAAGACATTAGCAAAAGACGAAACGCAAGGAAAAAGAGGAAAAGTAACTGAGTTCTTTTTTTTTTCTTTTACTTTGCCAAGGTAGCAAACAAGGGGCAAACAAACCATGAGCTGAATCATGATATGTTGTCGGCGTTGGTGTCGTTTTATTTACATGTTGAAACTCGACGAGGTTTGATATCATTCTTGGCAACTGCGAACTTGAAGAATTCACTTCCTTCCTTTTCTTGCTAGAATCATTCGAACAAAATGAACCCCCTTCCTTCCTTCCCTTCCCTTCCTTCTACCCCCACTCCACCCCACCTCCTTCCAAATCCAACTTGTGTATTTACTTGTGTATCCCTTTGTGATCCTATTGTCACCTTCGCGAACATTGACAGCCACGTCTTCAAGAGACTAGATATCTAAATATGTAGAAAAATATATCACCCAATGGAGCCACAGACTGAGGCCACTAGCGGAGTTGTTATCTGATGTTTTATTCTGTCAAAAAAAAAGTCAGATATCGGGCTGACAACTGACAGAAAAAAAGACACTAGTATATGAATATACATTAATCTCCATATCTCTGCCAAATATCAGCTGAAACTGAAAAGCTGCAAGAATGCCAATCTTTTCCCCAAATAGTTTGTTCCTGTTGGGATGTTGGGACCGGGGGAGATTGGTGTTGTTCGGCAGTCGGGTCCCAAGGGGAGAAACAGCGTCTCGTTTTGTTCTTTTCCTCTCACTTTTATGTAGATGTAGATATTTATCTTTGTCGGTTTCTTGTTGCCAAGACTAAAGTCCACGTGTTTGAAACCTCGTGCATCTCTTGGCTTCCAATCGGTTTCTCGAAAGATTCGTGATAAACTTGCTCAGTGTGACAGCTGCCCGTCTGGGCCCAGCTGAGATTGATATGATGATTGACAATTCCCCATCAATTCCCCATCAATTAGATATCCCACCGCATGACTTTGTTCCCTATAGAGACTATCAGCCACTAGATGATCATTTTGGTGTCTGTAGCAATCCCATGTTTTCTCGCCCTGCCGAGGGGGGGGGGGTCGCTAACGACGAAAGGGCAAGAGACGAAAGATCAAAAAGCCGATGTCCATAGAACAAGAGTCTATTTGCTATTAGGCTTCTTCCTGGTGTCGCTTAGCGGGATATCACTTAGAGGGAGTCCAGGAAAAATAGATACATGTACAACTACACATTTATCTATTTATCTGACTGCTTATCAGGACATACCAGAAAAATAAGAAGTAAAATAAAAAATAAAAAATAAATAAGACGAAAGAGAGAACAAAAAAGCAAAATGTTGGTTCGCCCAACGTGGCAGATTCAGCTAGAGCAAGATACATTCACAAAAAAAAAAAAACCTCATGAACCACAAAATGCCAGATCTGGTTCGTCCGGAATCTGTGTATCTTGTATCTATTTGTACCGTATACACAACAAGCACGCATAAATCTCTCTTTGACATCTATCTGATACAGGGTCTGTTTCTGTTTGGATATCGGCGCGGGCTTGTGCGGGCTTGTGCGGGCTTGTGCGGGGGGGGGGGGCCAAGTGGATATGGATAGTCTTTTTTATTTTTTATTTATTTTTCAGTTGATGATGATATATAAACAGACAAAACACGCACATAGACTCCCTCTTACCGCCTGAACCACTAATCCAAAATTATATCCCATATCATCTGCCCAGAGACACGCTATCTTCATGCAGGTACACAGATCCACAAATAAAAAGAAACAGCCCCTCAGGCATATGTACGGTACTTGTATCTCTACAGAAAACCAGCCCACCACAATCTCGGGCCCCTCGCCGGCCTGGAATCTTCCGATCAAAGACAAGAAACCAAAGAAAAAAAATGAGACTGCTGCAAAATGCCGCCCGCGGTAATATCAAAAACGTCCGTTCAAGCCATGTGGCTGCAGTGTGCTCGGACGGGTCTGTCACCAAAGAATGGTATCATATAAATATGTATAATTTTATATATGTATTGTACATGGTATGTTTGCCGAGTCATAATCAATGTTTTTCTTCTGCTTATGTTTGTGTCTGTTTGTGTGGAGAGTAAGGCAAGGCAATATACGATGCAGTGCAGTGCAGTGCAGTGAACTTCAACTCGATCGAAGCGAGCCGAGCCAGAGAGATCTCCGATTAATCAGTAAGAACAGGGCTGGATAACGGAGACTGTCTATAGCCTTCTTTTTTTCCTTCTTCTCAGCATGCGGACAAAATTCCCCTTCTTCATACATTCGATAGTCAATCACCAATCACAGCCAACAATCACGTGGATCTCACGCTGTGCCTCCCGAAATCATATCACCGTCATCCATTCCACACAAGTCGCACGCAAATCACATCTTTTCTTTTTCTCTCTATTTTTTGGGTTGTTACATACCAACTTCCCAAATAAATCATTGCCTATTGCTTATTTCCTGGGCTCTATATATCTCATTCACATAAGCTTGCCTGGCTTATCTCGATTGCCGCACACCCTGTCGACCCCTCGACTTCGTGCACCTGCCACTCATCGCTCACTGCATCACCTTATTTTCTCCGTTTTTTCTCGTCTTTTCCAGTAGATTAATATATATATATATAAAATCGAATCGGACAGAGTCTTAAGGGCGGCTATGTGGTCGGTGTATTGCGGGTTTCGTGATTGTGAGTGGTCAGTGACTGGCTGATGTAGTATTGTTCATTGCAACAGCGAGGTGATAGCCGTGATGAATACACTCATTAGTTCTTTTTGTTCTCTGTAAGTCTCTACGATTTGCGTTGTGGCAAACGGCAAGCAGAGTGATAATGATACACATATAACTTGCCTTCTTTGATGTGACGCCAGGGAAATTTTCCGCATGCATACAGGTTGGTGGATCAAAGATGGACAGACAGACAGACAAGCAAAAAAAAATAGGTCTGTGAGGTCGAGAGACGATAATGACAATGCTATGCCGCAGGTATCAGGCGACGTTGGACGGACGCGATTAGATTCATGTTGCATGACTGGCTACAGGCCACAGTCCACAGAGATGATGAATCCAGAGAGGTGAGAAGGAGGTGGGGCGTAAACAATAAAGGCTTCAAAAGGTGTCAAAGTGCCGACTCAGTCGGTCGGGTCAGGTCCCTTGAGAGTGTTCCACTACATGTGTAGACAGGCAGAGGTGGACCCACACCGTGATACATTCGTCTGATTGTCCGTCCGCTCCTGCTGTGGCCATCTTCCGATGCTCTTCTAGTGTGTACATATTCGGTAATCTATCACAATCTCCACCTACAATATGTACATATGTAAATATTTACTTAGCCCCCCAAAATTGAAGATTCCCCTCCTTGACAAATATTCCAAATCCACCGTCTGATGCGGAGACTTTTTGAAAATCAAAGCACATAGTTGACAGAAATAAATATATCTATATAATAACCTGCGTCGTCAGCAATCTTCCGCAATCCCCTTCCTGTCTTATCCTCTCATACATCCCCGTAGCCCCTCCAAGCCCCGACACAGCAAATGACCGTCAATATATTTTGGTGCTGTTCTAATTTTCTAGCTCATCTTCTAGCGTGGGTTTAGTCATCGAATTGTCAGATGTCAAACTGGTATGGTATGAATTAATATATATATATATACGTGACCATATATCTTAGGGTCTAACCCCACCGATCTAGATTCCGCTGCGACCACTTACATAATGCAGGGATGATACAGCACCCGATATATCAAAATGCAAGTCCAACCCCAGTTGCGACCGAGAAGGAACACGAAAAAAAAATTTCCTGGTTGGCCGATTGCGGGATGATAAATTATGAGTTGTGACGGAGAAAAAGTCGATATGTCATCAGTTTTAGAGTTTGTTTGTTGGGTTGTCAATGGTTCGCAGGCACCAATCAGTCAGCCCTGTTGTCCTCGATAATGTCATCAAATCCGTCTGCCATATATGCAAATGGGAAAAAAACTACGTCAGGCTTCATGTACATACATATGTAAATAGACGAATATGTATGTACCCGCTGCGACATCAATTTGATAAGTATCATAAACATCATCACTATCACCAACCAAACTCTAGATGCTAGTGATAATCTCGTCCAAGTTATGTTATTTATATCCGTGGCAAATTCAAACCAAAACAACGCTGTAAATATTGAACTCACCAACTAACTTGAAAATTTGCTTTGCGACAGTCGGCCCTCCATATCATATCTATTTGCTCCTTTTTCTGCCGCCAAACGCTAAAAATTCTAACAAATTCCAATCATCTGCACCAATCCCATCTCATCAAATAGAAGAAACAAGAGGGAAAAAAAAACAGGGAAAAAGAAAATCTAAGCTTGACCGCCTTCCAAACAAACAGCACCCCGCCAATTCGTCATTTCAATCTTTGTCTCAATTGGTTAGTCAATTAAAGTTGTTTAAGCAAGAAAAAAAAGGGAAAAAGTCCACAGTCAGTTAGTAACTTACAGTCCCGTAGCCTGTACCAGCTTCTTCTCCCATCTACCTCTTTTCTTCTTCTTATTTTTGCTCTTTATTCGGCTGTAAGCAACAAAAAAACAGACAAACAATTGATTTGTCACATACATATATATACACACATGTAAGTCGCTAATAGGGCTCCATCCTCCCTCGCTAGGAAAATCCGGGATGCCGCCAAACACTGATGATCCCGCTGGGTCAAATGGCCCCGCTTTCTCCGCCGGTCATCGTCCATCTCTGTCCGTCAGACTAACAAATCTCCCTCCTTCCTTACGAACACAGACCAGACCACACCCC